>VUQH01054041.1:0-30845 GCA_015106775.1 Etroplus canarensis | reverse complement strand
TATTTTTTTTTTATTTTTTTTTTTTTTTTTTTTTTTTTTTTTTTTTTTTTTTTTTTTGGAGGGGGTGTCAAGAACTGTCCGTTCCATCTCACCACACATCATTCTACCTAAAATGAATGAAGGAATGCTCATCCACACCTGTTTGCCTCATGGTTGAGCATAAGAGGGCAGTAAAGCTCTTGTTTGACTGAAGGAGTGAAAGGATTCCTTTTGTTTGCAGGACATCATGCTTTATGTTTATTACAACACTTCATCATTATTAGTAACTACAATATATTAATCTGGATTTTAATTTTAATGTAAACAGCATGTTTTGTCTCAAAGCTGTTGGAAACTCAGCCAGTTTTCATCTAACTTTACCTGATCTATCATCAGAACTGATACCTTCAGAGAAAAAAGTCTGCAGATTTTTTTTTATAAGCATGTCAGCTGAATTTTTAAAAGTACTTCAAATTACAGTACTCTAAATGTATTATGTTGTGCGAGATGGCCTCATTTACACATCTTTGTGGCTAGTCTGTCCACACAGGACACTAAAGGACCAGTGGGTAGGATTTAGAGGACTCTGTGGAATTCAATTACAAAATCAGCACGGAGCCCTGCTGGACAAAAAGGACACCAAAAGTTGCTGGCTTAAACTAAACACTCCATGCAAATGAAGTAAAAATGTGCCAATTTTGTGATCAAAAGAAGGAGAAACAATGAACTGCGAACAGCCCTTCTGATCTATATACAAAGCCATTACAATAGTTCAGTTGCTAAAAATATCAAAGTTTCTACCAGAGCTTTACTTCGATGTTTACACATGAGCTTGTAAAGAATCCACCCCCTTACAGGATGGAAGTGTTTCAAAGTAAAGATGGTTGCATGCAGATGCTTTGGTTTGAACCCAGGACCCGCTTGCTTGGAGGCGACAGTGCTAACCACTGAGCTACTGTGCTGCCTTTTCTTTTTTTTTATACAAATCTAATTGTAACTATTTCCAATGTCAGTTGAAACAATCCACTACAGATAACCTGTTTATCTGTGGAGAAGGAGGGATTGGAGTGTGTCATGGAAAACAGTTTACATCTGTGCTTTGCTAGCAGTTGTGAATGAATTGAATGGTTAATTATTCTATCCAATTTAAAGACTATATGACATTTCAGCTCAATGAACCAGGTAAAAAGTATCTGGAAGACAGCCTCATTTTGCCTTCTGAGTGAGCACTCCTAAAATGCTGCAACATCATATGACAGCTGTAAGGTCGCACAAATGGAATATAGTTTTCTTAATTACTTTTCCTTCAGTGTATAGTCACTTGAAAATAAGAATCAGTCTGTTTTTGCTGCCTTGTATATGTAAAGGGACCAGGTCCTTTACCAGTGACTTCACCACATTTCCCCACGTGCTTCTACATGAGCCCAGACCAGACAAACCAAATGCCGACTTGACACAGGAGTTATATTTTTAGTGGTCACTTTAGAGGCATTCAGTTGGGCATAAGTCACTAGATGGCCCTAAATCCTGCACACTGCCTTCAGGAGAGAAAGGTGGCAATCTTTTATCGTGTTTTTGTCTCAGCACTGTGGTCATTGCACACCACCCTTGAAAAAAAATGTTGCCGTGATGGCTTAGTTGTTTTAAATTAACTCAGAGTAAGGGTTATATGGAAGAATGCTTGTCCAGGCTGACTCACAGGAAGTGGATGTGGGGTGGACCAGGGAAAACCATTCACTGTGTTCGCACAGAAACAATAGCTATTCAGCACAACTCAGTGGCAGCCTTTATGTTTATATTCAGGGCCGCAAGATTTCTGTGGGCATAAACGTACATAGATGTGTCTGAATAAAGCCCAAATTCGGTGATATTTTTTTTTATTCTGAGTTGGTTCTTTGTGAGACACAAGCCCCCTCATTTTATGATCCTGGTTACATTATCTTTCTGCTTGTGTGGAAAGCTGGGACATTTTATAGCATCCCAGACAAATTTTGGTCCATTAGTGAGGAAAAGGACCCTCTGGCTTCACATTAGACCTTAATGTTAAAAAAAAAAAAAAAACCCAGAATTTTCCTGTATGTTACAGAAGTTACAGTAGTTACAATTCCTGAGTGCCTTACTAATGGAGACTAACAGCAAAGCGAGTATGCAGGAACGTTTGAAAAAACTGATATATGCACCCTGAAATGTGACAAATTTAACATTTTGAATTACAAAGTCCTTTTTATCTAATTTTTTATGTACTCATTTTAACAAAGATGCAAAGTAGCCCTTTAGAGCAAAATAAACAGTTTTTATATAAATCCTTAAAAATGTTAAGCAGACTAAATTTTAAATGACCTTTGGAATAGATTGCACTTAAAGTACATATACACTGCTCAGAAAAATTAAGGGAACTCTGAAATTACAGATCAGAGCTTGGTGAATGAAATATTCAAATTGAAAATTTTTATTGAGGTATGTTTTCGAGAACAAAATGAAGTAACAACAGTTAGTGGAAACCAAAATCGTCAAGCTTGTGAGGGCTGGATCACACCAAAAACAAAGTTAAGATTGCTAAAGTGTTCTCATAAATTTTTGAGCAGTGTATATATTAATAGTATGTACTATTCAAAGTATTTGTACAGTATATAATGACATTAAGATATGACATTAATAAAGACTGATTGTTCTATCTTTAAACTGTTTTTTGTGCTTCTTGTGATTCAGTTAAAGCACACGTGCAAGCTTGTGAATGCAGAAAAGGCATTTTAAGTTGCAGTGGTTTTATATATTTAAATGCAAAAGACAACCTCAGTCACACGCTGTATTTTCACGTGTAAAAAATACACACAACTAGTGGCAATGCTGTGCAAGTTCCCAACTGTAGATCTAGCTCCAAGTTAAGTTCACACAAACTACAGACTACAGGTACAGTTTAGAGGTTACAGTGCCAAAAATAAACTGTTGACATTAATTCATTATGTGTTTTTTGTATGTGTTTGTCTGAGCTTTCAAGAGCAGAATCTTCTTTTTCATCCATACAGCCCCTAATCACTGCCACTTCCCAAACTAAATAAATTGCTGAATTTTACCAACAATCAGATTTCTTTTAAATGCAAAGGGAAAAGAACGTGTGTGTATAACTGCCCATTCCTGTGAAATACCCCTTAAACCTGTGCTATTAGAATATGTGATTGAATTTTGAATCTCAAGACTTTTTATTCCCTCCCATATCTTGGCAGTAAGTGGACAAAACCACTTTTGTTTTTCTCCAGAATGTAGGGCTAGTGTTAACTCTCAACATAATGTAGGGCAACTTAAAACAGTTTCCAGGTGTAATTCTGCTCATGGTTTTACTTGTTGGTAATGATTTCTTTTTATAATAACTATTTCACAACATTGGTCAGATGCTTTAAGTCAGTGTGGTGGTTATTTTTAAATCCAAAACTTGCTTTAAAATTAAGACATTTTCTTTGAGTATCTGTACTGATTTCTATAGTACTGTGCAAAAGCCTTACCCCCCCCACCCTTATTTCTTTATATTTTGCTTACAACGAGTCAGACTTACCTGTAATATTTTAAAGCGGTCTTTATTAATAGTTCTTAAGGTTTTCTGAAGGGCTTTCTTTGTAAATTGTCTGCTTTTTCAATCATTTTCAGTCAAATCTAGCCTAAAATGGCACCTGATGCAATGGATGAACCAGTGTTGTCTACACATAACAGACAACTTAGCAAAGAGCCCATTTTAAATTGAATTGAAGCACTTTGTTTCTAGCAACCTGCTGCAAAACTACAGAATTTGTTCTCATTTCTTTAGCTGAATCTATGAAAAATACTAAAGATAACATGGTTTGAGAGGTATAAAAGTATTTTTGCACCAGCAAGGTGATTCTCAGAGAGCTATTGGCCAAAAACTTGGCATATCTCACCATGGTGTGCAGTGTGTCCTTAAAAGATTTGATGAAACTGGACAAGTGGAGGACGAAAGAAGTGGCAGGCTTTAAAAATATCTACAGTAGACAAAATGTATCTGAAAGTTATGTCCTTAAGAAATAGAAAAAAATCCAACAAATACCTGACACAGGCCCTTAGAGAGCTTTTCGATTGATCCACCTACTGTTCTCTGAAGCCTGATCAGAAATGGTCTCAATGGAAGCAGGCAGTCAAGCAATTCTTTGGAAGAGAAACGGGAAGAAAAAGGCTGAGGTATGCCAAATTACAGAAGAACTGAACTGAAAGTCAGTGAAAACAGGTCTTGTGGAGTGATGAATCCAAATTTGAAATTTTTGGTTCAAATTTTCTTCAGTATGTGGAGGATGTCAGGAGAGAAATACAACACTGAGTATCTACAGTCATCTGTAAAACACTGTGGAGGCTCCATCATGGTTTAAATCAGAATACTTTATTAACCGCAGGGGGGAAATTACATTGTGTTACAGATTCTCAGTTATGTGTAAATAACTGGCAAAACGTAGTGTAGTGGATTGCACATTTGCCTTACAAGCAAATGGTCCCTGGTTCAATTCCAGGTAGGGACACCAGCCCCTCTCACCATGGAGGGTTACGTCAGGAAGGGCATCCAGTGTAAAACCTCTAACAAATTAACAATGTGGATTTATCTGCTGTGGAGACCCCTTGGTGGATAATACAAGGGAGCAGCTGAAAGGTAGAAAATGAAGACTAAAATAAACAAACATGTCTATATAAATTGCAATATATAACATAAATAACTCAAACACTATGTACAATATATGGTGATAAAATAAACTGGCTAAGGTGTCACAGGGAGGAATTATAGAGTCTGATGGCCACAGGTAGGAATGATTCCCGGTGGCGTTCTGTGTTGCATTTCAGTCAGTAAATTTGGGGATCTTGTCAAAATTGATGGAATTATGAACACAGAAAAGTAATGTAAGAGTTTAATCCACCATGCGAAACCATCTGGATTGCATCTGATTAATAACAGCTTCAGTTTTCAGCATGACACTGTGTTCATTGTCCCCGGTAGCGTAGTGTCCACCTTACAAGCGAAAGGTCCCTGGTTTTCTATCCCAGGTGGGGACACAAACCCCTCTCACCATGGAGGGTTGCGTCAGGAAGGGCATCTGGTGTAAAACCTCTGTCAATTTACCAATGTGGATTAATCCGCTGGGGCGACCCCTTGGGGAGAATACAAGGGAGAAGCTGAAAGGTACATGAACGCAGAACAGTAATGTCAGATTTTGAGCCACCATGCCACCATTATCTGATTGATAACAGCTTCATTTTCAGCATGCCACTAATCATCTTGACAGACAATGGAACAAAAGGCACCCAGTGTCCAAGGAAGAGCATTGCAATGTCCTGCAAGAAGCCTGGAGAGCTATTCCTGAACACTACTTAAAGTAATTACAAGAAAGCTTGCCTTCAAAAGTTCCAGTTGTATTGAAGAATAAACATAGTCGCACCAAATATTGATTTTCAGGCTGGTTAGAATTGTACAAATTCTGTTTTTTCCTCATGTACTGTATTTATATTTATGTTTGAAAATGCTTCAGTAAATTCTTGCACTTATTTTCCATGTTACTAGTAAAATGTAAAGAAGTGAGGAGAGGCTTGAGACTTTTGCACAGTACTGAATATAAAAGTTTTTCAAAGGTTCACATAGACTGGCTTTAGTGGTGTCACTGCTCTTGTCTGACCACTAGTAGTCAAACCAAGAACCTGCATTATTGCTTACACGGCATCACAAGCAGCACTTTGCAGCACCCATTCACTCACTTTGTCCAGTTGTTTACAGAAATCAGGAGTGTGTTCAGCAAACGTGTTTTAAAAATGCGTTCATGCAACACTGGCTCCTGGAGAGCTTGGTTGTGATATTTGCATAAACCAGTTCACTTTGTAGCTTGAATGTTTCCAGCTTTCATTTGCATATGAAGGTGATTTCATTCTTGAGTTTGAATACTGAGAGGCCTTTTCTGTTACACACAGCCAGTGCATTCTGCCTCACACAATCTGCTAATCCTCTAACATCAGCGGCCAAAGGCAGCTAACTAGTTTGTTTCACGTTTTCTCCTCTCTTTTCACAGTTTGTTTCATTCCATTTCTTTTCACCTCACTGTTTCATTAGGCTTGTTGGCAAAGAGCGACACTTTTGAGTTTCACATATTTTGTTTGTTTTGAATGGTCTTTGACCAAGTCACAGCTGGGTTCCTGTGTTTTTGCAGTGTGTCTCTTGTCCCTTATTTCTACTCTGAACGCTTGCACACAGACCGTTCTACCAACAGCAGGCACCTAGGAAACACTCACTGTGTAGACTTACATCCATAGTTTGTATGCGCATGCACGCACACATGCACACGGTGACATACCTTGTGTGTTAAATGAGAGGATGCTGTCACAAATGCAACCTGAGATGCAAGCAATGATGAAGCACAGTGAGATGCGACTGTCAGTTGAGGAGAGTAGCTGTCACCAACACCCAAAAGTCTGATCAGCCTCTGTTGAATCGTACAAGATAAAACACAGTTTGAACATAAACTTTGGAACTTGGGATCAGTCCTGAAGTGGGACGAGTCTCCAAGAAGGGGGATGTTTTAGTCTTCTTTGAAAGGTAAGTGTCTGTGCGTTCATAGAGTTCTCTCCTAAAGTGCTGGGACAGCCAATTAATTTGTTTTTGCTGTAAAGTGAAGACATTTGCGTATGAGATCAAAAGGTAAATATGAGAAAAAAAGGTCAGAGTTTCAGCTTTTATTTCCTGGTACTTACATATGGATCATATGTATATCAAACCGCCTAGGTTTTCAAGTGAGCTAAAGTATTAGAACAGAATGTTTTCAACTAAATTAAAGTAAAAAACCTTATTATCTAATTGCATACCCCTTGCTTGCAATAACGTATCAAGCCTATACAACCCATAGACTCCACCAGATTTCTTGTTACTTCATTAGTTATGCCTTTCCAGGCTTTTACCACAACTTTTTTTTAGTGGTCTGTTTTTGCAGGGTTTCTCCCTTCAGGATTCTCTTCAGGAGATAAGGATCTAGTGACTGACTTGACCAGTTGAAAATCCTCCATTTTTCCTCTGATTAGCTCACTTGTTGAGGTGACAGTGTGTTTTGGATCATTGTGTTGCTGCATAATAAAATTCCTCCTGATTATTTTAGATGCATTTCTTCATAAATTGGCAGACAACATATTTCTGTAGACTTCTGCGTTCATTCTGCTACTACCATCATGAGTTATGTAATCAATAAAAGATGACTGAAAGCATCCGTGTAAGTCCAAGCCATGACACAACCACCACTATGCTTCACAGATGAGTGTCTGTGTTAAGGATCGAGAATTTAGAACTCATTTTCTTTCTCTATATACTTTGGCCTTTCCATCACTTTGGTAAAGGTTGATCTTTATCTCTTTAGTCCATGAAATTTTGTTCCAGAACTGTAAATTTTTTCTGATTTTTGATGACTGGTTTGCATCTTGCAGTATGACCTCTGCACTGTTCTTCTCTAAGTCGCCTTCAAACAGTGGACAGTATTATTTTCACCCCTGCTCTTTGGAGGATGTTCATGGTAGTATGTACTGTCCTCAACATATGTCTGTCATCATCTGTTGCTATTTTCCTTGGGTGACTGGTTTGATGCCTATTGCTCAGTACACTGGTGGTTTCCTCATTTTTCATGACATTCCAAATTGCAGTACTGGCTGTGTCCACTGTTTTTAAAATCCTTCTAAAGGACTGCCCTCTTTTTCTTAGTTTCAGAAGGACATGCCTTTTGTTTACCCAAAGCCAGCTTTCTGGTCTCTAAGTTGGTCTACCCTTCTTAACTTCAAATGCAGGATTCACAGGTGAAATCCAAAGCTTAAACTGTGAGTAGATTTCTAGGGCAACTTAATAATTAAAGACTCAGTCTTATATGACACATCTAAGTAACAAGAAACACCTGTCGTTTATCATGTTCCAATAATTTATCAAATTTGAAAAGTGGGTAGTTTTATGCAAAATGTGTTATGCTCTATGTTGTTGACTATATCTAAATGTAAATACCATGAAATAAAAGCAGAAACTCTGATCTTTTTTCTCATATTTTTTGTTCTCACACACATGTCCTTGGTGCACAGGAAAAACTAATTAATTTGGCTTTGCATTTCCAATACTCTTCGGAGAGGATTGTAGTGGTTATCTTTGTTTTACTTGAGTATTTATGCTGTCTAAATAATTTTTTGTTTGCTGAATTTCTTGTGGAACAATTCTCTTCAAAAGTGACATTACAGCACTGCAGGTGATCCACACATCAAGGAGCAAAGTGCTTCCACATGGGCTTTTTTGATACTTTAATTCTCTTAATGCCAGAGTCTAATGCCTATCAGCTCATAGAAAGCCAGTGTGCATTATACATGCATGGCAAACCTCACACATGACTGGTTTCAAATTTACGCATATTACATATGACAGCCACACACTGCACACACCCTGTCAACAATTAAGCCTTGTTTTTAAAGTGCTGTGCTAATCCCATAGAAAGGGAAAATCTGGTATCAGTCCAGAGCAAGGAGAGGCATGGAAGAAGTGTTGGCCAAATAATCATCTATAACTGAGCACAGTTCTTCACTGGTTAATACTGTCTTCCTCCACTTACTTTCCTCTGTCATTCATATTGTCACAGTCACTCTTGATGCCACATCATTCCCTTCCTTATTCATTCATCCCAGCTATTTCTTTACAGCAGCCAACATTGCCGAAGAAATGTTCCTCCAGCTGTTCAGCACATTAAAAGAAGCCATGTGCAGCAGCTAATCACACTCAATAAGGAACATGTGATTGTGACTTCGTGAATAGAGCAGAGATTATTTTTTGGATATTTCTGCCTTTCATTGCCAATGTGCATAAGAAAAGTAGGCAAGAATTGTAGCAAGAGAAAAGCACAGCTCAATCCGTTTTCTAATTTTTCCTGAACTTTTGACAACAAACTTTATTTGACTGCTGGAAACAGATGTGACACATCAAACAACTGAGAGACTGCATAGCAAACTCCATTCATTTAGGGGAACTGTTAGATTCTATTAAAAAGCCCTTGATTTATTGATTGATTGATCAATTCTTTTGTCTGTTTATTTTTATTAAGCTTCATTAAACATTAAAATGCTACATTAAACAGATATGGGTAGAATTTTATTTGAGCAAACCCAACACTAATGCATCAACAGTTTAACATTACCCGTCAGTTATTGCATCATCAGTTGTTATCTGTCTTTTTTAACTGTTTTATTTTTGAAAAGAGAGTGAGCAGGCTGATGCTTTACCGCTACATTTACCACATTAATCTTTCCGTGCTTTAGAAAAACCATGACTGGAACCTGCTTGGGAGCTTTAATTCAGTGCTTCTAATCCAGGTCCATAGCAACACTGCAAGAGGAGCTGTAGTGTTCCAGAGAGGCCTATTGTCTCTGGGTATGTTAGTGGGCAAACCTGGGCATGTCATAGGGGAGCGTCCGGGCTTAGGGAAGGACAGCTTGGAGTTGCAAAGGATTGTGATGCTTCACACACTCAGAACAATGCATTTCCACCCACACAGTCTCTAACATTACAGCCTGGTGGGACTACTCGTACTGTGGTCACAAGCTGGATCACAAATGCAGATGCTTCCATGTCAGGAAACAGCGGTGCAGTCAGGAGTGGCTCAACAGGAAATGGTGTGCCAGGAGCTTAAAAGCTTTGCTTGTTATTTGTTTGGTTTGGTGGATTTCCAGCTGCTACATGTGAACAACATGGTAGAGAAAGATGGAAGCTGTTACTGACACCTGTATTTGGTAATTATAACATCTTGATGTTAACCTCAGTAGAACAACATGTGTCTTATTTCATCCAGTTCGTCTTTCTAGCCACCTTCTTCTATTTGACCCCTGCTTTTTTGAGTAACAGCCCTCTGTCCCCAAATGAAATATTCAAGTGTCTAGTAATCTGAGCATCAGTACAGTCCACCTGCTGCTGTTGCAGTCCTTTTGAACCTGATCTTGGAGGAAACCTGAGAATGACTGCCACACTTTAGGTGTAACAGAGCTGACAACAGTATTTCAGCCGTTCAGTGTGGTATACTGACATGGTGTCATTTGATCTTAACTCACAAGAAAAATGATGAATTTGAAGGCAGTTGTGCCATATTCTGCTTGACATTTCTGTGCCTTCATATTCTGCCTGATTAGTATTGGTTATTATATTTTTGGTGACTTTTGACCACAATCAAAGGAAAAAGAGAACAGCTACACCACCTTACTAGGAACTCACTTTCACTTTGAAGTTAATATTTAGTCATGTGGATTAAATTAATGTTATGCCGTATATGTAAATCCTGTTTTGTATTTTTAAAATCATATCAGAGTTTAAAACTTACTGTCTCTTTTTTAATTGTTTTTAACTTTTTACTTCAAGTTCTCACTGAATTTAGTCCAGTGAGGCAGCTGTTTGGACCTTTATGTTACTACATTTACTTTAAGACAAAACGATTCCCTATGAATCTATGAAAGACTTTCTTGTATCACATTTGAACCATAACATTGTTTCTTATGGACTCATACAGCCTGCCAGAAGTTGATTCGGCATCTATAAACCTGTTATTGTGCAAAATACAGTCACTCCATTCTGTTTTTATTGTGTACCTGTGTTAAATATGTTTGTGTCTTTGTTTCACCTGTGTTCCTGCTCTGCAGGTTAATCTGAAAATGAAAACGAAGATTTTGATAACTACGGGAGGGCCTATGTTGTAAGCTTTCCTGCTTTGGAAAATCAGGTTTATCATGGTTTCAATACTTAAGTAATTCTGTGTTAAGTTCCAGGGAAAAGTTTCAGCTGTACAAAGTTTTCCATAGCTGAAACAATAGTATACTGTAATACTGAACTATGCACTTTTGGAAAAAATAGGAAAACATATTTTAACACAGGGTTTTAACACATAGCAGGATACTCTAAAATGAAAATCAGTGAATCAAACCCACTAGGAAAAATTAAACCTTGCGAAAAAGACTAAGGGAGGTTGATCATTGCATAAATTGATATATATATATTCTTCTCTTCTGATAGTCTGTGTCTCTGTTCCCCTCGCTTACAGCTAGTGGCACTCCCTCATCAGGAATGACCCAGTGTGTAGGCTCACACTGTAAATCTCTGTGACATCTTAATAACACCTTTATGTCTCCTATAGCTAGACAATATCTCTGCAGACTCACTGTACTTCAAGAGAAACTCAATTTCTCTTCATCAGCCTGCAAAACAATCTCTTTACCATCCATCATATATGTCTGCTTTTGAAGAAAAAAAATAGTGATGATGTGTGTTTGCCTTTCCATTAAAACAAGCTCTGTTTTCACTGTATTTGTTTGCACTGAGGATAAAAAGTGAGCCGCCCTGCCCCATGTGCCACCGGGGGCCCCAAGGGGCCCCTGTAACATACTGCACCCACACTGTCACAACCCTGAACCACATCACACTTTATCAAGTAGTTGGAGAGAGAGAGAGAGAGAGAGAGAGAGTGAGAGCTGCCAATATCTCTGACACACACGCCTCCCTCCCCTTCCTCCGTGCGTAGAAGAGAACTCCAGCAGTCTGGTGAACCTCTCCTGAGTGACGCGCTCTTCCCGGATTGACAGTTTGGCGGCGGGATTAAGTCGTTGGATTCATAACAAGCGTGCAGCCAGGAGAGCCATGTAGCAATGTTAGATAACGCACTATATTTTCATTCATTTTCAGTTTTTATTACAAAGTTTCTGAGTCTTGCGGGATGGAGTCCGAAGCGGGACGAGGCGACGGGATCCTCCGTGCGCGCTGAAGATCAAGGTTTGGTTCTTTTAGAAGTATCTTTCGGGCTTTCTGCCGTGCTTCCCTCTCTTTCCCATTCTCAGCGGGCTTGACTGGTCAGTTGGCCGTTTTAATGTACAGCTCCACTGATCACAGCCGGGAGAGAGCGCTCTCACGGCTCATCTATCTTACCCACCCCAGCGGCGGGCCCTGGATGCGTTTGGTCACATCTCACCTGTGCTCTATTCTGTTATTCCAGTTTTTAATTGTGTGTAAATCAGTGGCATTGTTGTCTTGCCATTGTTTTCTTTTTTAATTAGTGCTTTAGCACCCAATTCTGCCCTGCGCATTTTATTGAGTGAAGTATTTATTCAGTTTGCGCTTTCCATGGGTCCACTTTAAAGTTTCTCTCAGCATGACGCGTTTGGCCAACCCAATGCTTAGGTTCTGTGTAATATAAGACAGCGAAATGCTGTGCCATGCATGTAGAAAAAAATGCACAAACGTAATCATGTTGGTTTCAATATAAAATATAATACAAAAAAGTTATAAAATGCACAATAGCACAAGTAAATTGCTGTAAATATACATTTTATCATTAATCTGGAGTGTGCTTGAGATAAAAGTAGCAAATTATATAAGAAAAGTATGCCTTTTTCCTCCTACAAAATATAAAAAAATTAACTAATTTTGCTATAATATTCCCAAGAAATTAATGATATACCTAACATTGCTTTGAGAAGAAAATCTTACTATGGTGGTTGCACTGACTCAGTTTTAATTCCTGTATGTTAAATCTACAATAATTAGTTCTGTATTGATAATATAATATTTCTCTGCATTTCTCTGTGAAATTTTTAAATAATATAGCATGTTTTAGTTTTCAAAAGTTACATCCTCACTGAGGTGCAGCACATCAGGTGTTCTGCTCAATTTGATCAAATTGCTTATTTTTTCCTGACAGAATATATCTTTTGTTATTATTTTGACAAATTTAATTGATTAATCTCTAAAACCAGGCTGTAAAATGCACCATGTGCCTAGAAATTGGCATGCGCCAGGCCTGAGGTGGGATTTCAGTAATGCCAGTAATTGCATTCTAACTCAGCTTAAAGAATAAATTTAAACGGATTACTGACTATGAAGGAATGTTTCAATAATGGCCCCTGAACAGGGCTTTACATCTGGAGGTTACAACGCTCTAATCCTACAAGATGAATGGAGTGACTGACAGAACAATGAATGGATTTTACTCCATTTTTAATAAAAAGTTTTTAGGCACAGGCCAGTTCTGTCTTTCTGGGCCCCCCTGATTGCCAGAAGTCATGAGAATATTTCTTAATTTAAGAAAATGTATCTTAAAGAGGTCCAAAGGTAAATCCCTGTTACCAAAGTGTAAGGATGCTATTTAAAATGCAAATAAAAACAGAATACAATGATTCTGAAAATATTACAACCCCATAGTAAGTTAAAAATAGTACAGAGAAACATATAAGAATGTTCAAACTTGGAAATGCTGTTTTCAAAAATATATACTCATTTTGAATTCAGCGGGAGCCAAACTATTTAGCAGGATGTGATCTGGACAACAAAAGGACTCAAAAAGTCAAGCAAATAATTTAATAGAATAAGAAAAACACTTCTGAACATAAAGTAACAAAGAATTTTGGAATTTGATCATCAGTGTACAGAGTACAGAGAAATCTCTGCACGCAAGGGAATAAGGGAAAAGGACAAAAGCCATTGTTGACTGAGCTTTAATATTTGGGTCCTCGGGCATTGTAATTAAACAAAAATCTATCCAATTATGTTGTGAAAATCACATGCTCAGGAACAGTTATAACCATTGTCAGTGAGCACAGAATTCTTTAGAAATACTAGTTAAAGCCCTACCATGTAAAGAAATGGAGTGTGTCTAGCCCCAGACTGTCGATATTACTGGCCTCCCCTGGTTTGGATGCAAATAAATATAGTTCATTTACTTTGAGTGCTTTAAATGTATTTTTTATTTTTCTATTAAGCACCATTAAGCTGCTTAAGTAGGATTATAACTTTTATTCAGTAAGAAGTCCAAATGTAGCAAACCTGTAATACACTGGGGTGCACTTGAGCCACCCCCCCTCCCATGTCACACCATTTAAAAAATCCTGCAAACGCCCCTGTAAAGAAAAATACCATAAACAAGATAGATGCTCCCGAGTTTATCTAAAACAGACAGTTGCAAACATAACCAGTCAAAATCCATGTTTTTTTAATGATGGATGGTACTTGGCATGGAAGACTTGCACAGCTGTGATGGCACCATCGACACCAAATGACATACATACAGGCTTTTAGCTTTGAGCAATTCTGGCAAGGCATTGTAAAACAGTTTGGGTGCTGAACTGGCCTGCCTGCAGTCCAGAGCTGTCAGCAAGTGAAAACATTTGACACATTATGAAATTAAGAATATGGCAAAGGAAGCCTCAAACTGTCAAGCCATTCAAAAGAGCAATTTGTCTCTTTGGGTTCCAAAGGTTTACAGAGTGTTATGAAAAAAAGAGGTGTGACATAGTGGTAAACATGTCCATGTCCCAACTTACTTGAAATGGGTTGTTGGCATCATTTTGAAAATGAGCTTATATATTCTGAAACAATGAATTTTCTCAGATACACCGTCTGATATGTTGTCTGTGGACTGGATTAAATACAAGGTTAACATGATTGTAAAATCCCTACATACCAATTTTAACTTTTTTAAAAACAAGGTCATAAGTGCAAAAGCGAAAGCTAGGCTGCAGGCGCATTAGGCCCATCCCATGTTTAAGTAAAACATCCAAGGCCACAGGTAGCTCAGGTATTACTTGCGGTTTAGCCTTCAGGACTTCAAAAGACACTCCTCATGACTATTCGGAACTGTCAAAACATGTCCATAAAACCTAACTCAGCTTAGAATCTGTCACTGTTCTCCCTGCTTACATAGTGACCGCCACAGTTGGATGTAGGTTGACCTTTGTTGACCTCTACAGGGTGGCAGGTTTTCTCCAAAGCTGAAACCTACAGAGGCAGGATTTTGAAAACTAACGGAAATGCCTCTCTCCGTCGGCTTTTCCTGCAGGAAGAAGAAGAACTGTGATCTAAACTTGGAAAGTGACGAATGGATATGAACAGGAACTCCAGACATTTCCTAGATGTATTGAAGAGAGGGCTTTTTTGTTCTGTAAACGCCATTAATTTCTGGAAATAGGTTACCATCGGCTTCCCTTAATAATTTACACTCAGGAGCTTTTCAAATAAAATGTCTTCATGCCGCATTAGTTATATGTTTCCTTCTCACATCCAAATCCAGATGTGCATAAATTTCCCACACCTTTTTTACTGATCACATACTTCTTCTACCCCAGAGCCTTTCAGGTTATCTTAGTCATTCTACAGACAATCAGACATGCAGCCCTCTACTCACATAAATACTCACCTGTCTGCCAATTTGTATCAATACAAGTAGTCTAACATCGTCTTAGCAACATGTAGCTGAGTCACTGCCTCGATTACAATGATCAGACTCTCGTCTGTACTGGTTACAGCTCACAGTATCAGGTGATACCACGCCGCATAATTAAACGTGCAACATGTCAGTGCAGCCCAGAGCAGCCTCATAAAAATTCCTGCGGCAAGAGTGACAAACTGTTGTTTGGTGCTAAAGTTTACCTCTTCAGTCACAGATGCCTTAAATAAATGGAATGATTTCAGATTGTTTGGCCCTCAGTGAAACCTTAATTGTTAGTTTTGGTAGATTGAAATTTCTCTGCTTTCGCTTTGAGTTTCATTTTATCTGCAAAAATGTTTGCTAATTTATGTCTGTGATGACATGGTGGCAGTGAAAACTGAGGATAAGCAGGAACACACAGGCTTCCTGTCATACAGGTGTTCAGTTTTTTAGTTTTCTTTAGTGGTTGGAAATACCACTAATAACAAAAAACCAGCTTATTTGGACATTTTTGACTTGTCTTAGTTTTATTCTGTAAGTTTAATGCTCATGTCTGTGCATTTGTGCTTCTAAAGCCAGTTTCCTGTCGGTCTGCTATTACTGTCCATGTCCCAGTCACTCCTCCTCTCTGAGGTTTCTGCCAGAGCACCACACTGTGGTGGCTACAAGTCCTACAACTATTTGGTTAATTATAAACCTGAACACAGAAGCAATATGTCACATTAAATGTGCTTTCCTGGACTCCAGTACCTAATCTTATGGAGTGTGTTCTTTTAATATCAAGATAAATTAAGATCCAGTAAAAATGTTATGATGAAACAAGGGGTAAGGGATTTAATGTTTTTTTCTTTCAAATGGCCAAAGGCAGGGGTCTTGAACCTGTGGTTCGTTAGCCGCATGTGGCCCTTTAGCCCCTCTCTAGAGGCCCCCTGATACTTTTTCAAAAAGCTAGATAAATGCGTTGTAGTACTGGTAGTAGCATTTATTGTCCTTTTGGAAATTCCAATTATATCTATAGCAACTGTCAGATAAATATGATGAATATGAAAAGTGTCCTGCTAATTTTGCTGGGTTAGAATGGATGAATGGCTTCTCTGTGCTCCTTCTGGGTATAGATTTTTAATTAAAAATAAACTTTGTGGAGGAAAACAAATAATTTAACAGTGTGTGGATATTTTAAACAAGTGTAGCCATTATTGTTCTATTGTTTCATAGATGCAACAAAAACATGGGATTATTGTAAAAGAAAATGCAATATTAGAGTACTAAATAGCCATAAATGACCCACAGCATAGCATTCACATATGGTAAAACTGTTTTATTTATACCTATTAGCAATGCTGATAATTTTCAAACTTATGCTTAACTTGATAGCATGGTGGATCAGTGGTTAACACTGTTGCCTCACAGCAGGAGGGTCCTGGGTACAAACCCAGGTTGGACCGTTCTTTGCATGTTCTCCCTGTGTTTGTGCAGGTTTGCTCTGGGAGCTCTGATTTCTCCTGCCACTGAAACACATGCTAGGGACAATCTTGCAAAAGAGATTCTCAATCTCAAGAGTTCACTTCCTGGTTAAATAAATCAATAAATAATGGGGTGTGTCTTCTTCAATAAGAGAAGATGTCCATTTATGTGTATGTTTTGTCACTTGTTTTTAGTATATTTATCTTTTTTATTGTTTTACTGTTTTAACTGCTCTATTTGTATGGTGACCTTGAGTGTCAAGAAAGGCGCCCTTAAATAAAATGTATTATTATTATTATTATTATTATTAAGATATAATTTATTTAACACAGAGCTGAGAAATCCTCGTGTTACAGCAGGTAAAACATTAAGTTAAATACAACAAACATAACTGTAACTATATATTGCTAATATCTAATATAAATAAATCAATAGGCATTGTAAATATCAAATATGTTTTGGGGTTCTTTTGAGTGTTAAGGTTGCTGTCCCCTGTGTTAAGGTAATTTTACTGAGAGCATTATTCTTAATTTTTCATATCTATTGATTGCTTCACAGGATGTTTTTGTGATGGTGGACAGACTGGTGCCAATCATGGAGCCTGAGCTGAACTGCAGCTCTCAGTGTGATTCGCCATTTTGCTTCATCCAGTCAGGAATCAGCAGACAGGAGGGTCTTGACATTCTGCAGAAACTATGCAGTCTCAGCATGGTAACCTCTTGCTGCATCGCTCCGGCTTACACTCTCACATTAATACACACACTTAGAATGAAAAAAATAGTGGGTGAAAACTTTAAGGACAAATTAAACTTTGGGTCTGCTGAACTCTAGTGACATGCAGAGTGCTAGTCTTTCATTAGATATACCACTCACTCAGGGTTTTGACAATGGATGACTGAGAGTGCTGTCTAACTTGTCAACCCAGAATCACTCATAGGTGTTCAGCTGGTTTGGATCTGATAACAAGAAGGCCATGGTATATGATCCACATTGTTTTTATATTCATGTAACCATTCAGTAGCCCCTTGTGCAATATCAGTCAGTGTTTCTTCATAGGATAAAGATAATATCTGAGAGCAACTTTGTACAGATTCACAGTGAACCTTATCTTTAAGTGATTACACTCCATAGAATAATAAAGCCACTGGATTTTTTTGCTGTAAGGGTCAGGTGCTTAACATTTTTTTAAAAATGTGTCATGCTTCTGTATCTCAATGGTGTCCAAATGCACTTCATTTATACATTAAATAAATACACATTTGTGACATCTTTACAAAGTGCTCAGCTTGGCTAACCAATAGAATATTTCAAGTCCATGCAAAAAGTAAAAGTGTGAATTAAGATTCTGTATGGTGTACTTATGATTAGTTTGACTGGCAAATCCTTTAGTCTACTTTTTGGAATCTGCTGGTAAGTTGTCTATTTAATTATCCATATGAGAGAGTCACAAAAAGTCTAAAAGTGTATTTTTATTTACTTTTAAAAGCAGTTTTTGTATACTGGTCAATAGGTAAATACAAAGGATCCATGTAAATAAAATACTTTAAACAAGCTGCGAATGTGATATTATTACACTTGGGTAGCTGTGTGAAACCAGAAAGGTGATAGGAGTGGACAACTGAAGCTATGTTTAGTATCATCTCAGTCACTGATGCCTTTAAGAGAGGAGTGAACGGAGATCAGCACCATGAGGCAGGCACGAGTGTAATGTGACTTTCCAAATAGAAACTAAAGTAGCGGAGACACTGTGTCGGGAACACATACAAGCTTTTCTCCACTTGCTGCACCACAAAGCGTCGAGGTGAGGTGAGTTATCCTTTTGATTACTTTCTCTTTGTGATGTTAATTTATGCATGAATTGGTCTCAAAGAGTGTATAGCATCCCCACCCAAAGGAAGGAGGAACAGTCAGCTGCATTGTGTTTTCTTTGTTATGTTAATGTTTTATGTGACAAAGCAGTATTCAAGTATTCTATTATCCTTTTATTTCAGTGTCTTCACACTCTCTCTTTATTATTGTCTGTTGAGAACAGCTGACATGAAAACTGCTAAGCTAAAATGAAATACCCTTTGATGAAATGTAACACCATGCATTTGTTGCTATTTGTGGATGTGGATGGCTGACCAGGCACAAGTGTTCCTAAGCCTTACGCTATAGTGGAAAAACAAAAATAAAAGGAGGTGAGCCAACTTATTCTTTTAAATCTCACCTGTTTTTTTTCTTTCTGATTATGCTTTTAGATATGGCTACTGCTGACAGTGTGCTGTCCAAGGAGCAACTTCTTTGTCCCATCTGCCTGGACTTGTTTAACCAGCCAGTCACCACTCCTTGTGGGCACAACTTCTGTAGGGACTGCTTACAAAGATACTGGCAAAGCTCTAATCTGCCTCAGTGCCCCATGTGCAAGCACAAGTTGTACATGAAGCCTGACCTTAAAGTTAACACCTTCATATCAGAGGTGGCTTCTCAGTTCAAGGAGTTGGTAGAAAAGAAAAATGAAACCAGCACTACAGATCAATCGGCAGGCTATAAAGGAGAGGTTTTGTGTGATGTATGCATTGGTAAAAGAGTCAAGGCTCTCAAATCCTGTCTGGACTGTTTGGCCTCATTTTGTGAGACTCACCTGGAACCCCATTGTGTTTTAGGCACCTTCAAGAAACACCAGTTGATTAAGCCCATGATGAACATGGAAGACAGAGTGTGTAAGAAGCATGAAAAACTGCTTGACCTGTTCTGTAACACTGACCAGATGTACCTGTGCCAGATCTGCACTAAGAAAGATCACATGGCTCACCACGCTGTTTGTATAGCGGATAAGAGCAGGGACAGGAGGGCTCAGATTGGAAGCATACAAAAAGAGGTGGGAGAAAAGATCCAACGCCGACTGCAGAAAATCTGTGATATCAACCAAACCGTTCAGCTCAGTAGAAGAAACACAGAAAGAGAGACTGAAGAGAGTTTGCAAGTCTTCAATAAATTGCTCCATTTTGTCCAGAGAGGCCAGGTTGAGGTGGTTGAGGTGATTGGTACAAAGCAGAAACAAGTAGAAACCATGGCCAGCAGACTTATCTTGGAGTTGGAACGGGAGATTGATCAGCTGAGGCACAGGAGTGCTGAACTGGAGCAGCTCTCATACACTGAAGACAATCTCTACCTTCTCAAATGCTTTACAGATTTGTCGGCAATGCCAGCTGTCAAAGACTGGACCAACGCCTGTGTAGACAGTGCTGAATATGTGGGCATGGTGAGGAGAGCTGTCAGGAGAGTTGCGTGTCAGCTGGAGGAGACAGCAAAAGCTGAGGTTAAGAGGCTTTGTGAGACAGAATTTCAGAGGGTTCAAAAATATGCTGTGGATGTAAATTTGGATCCTGACACAGCTCATCCCAAGCTGGTGCTGTCTGAAAACAAGAAGCAGGTCTACCATGGTGATGTAGCCCTCAGCCTCCCAGACAACCCAGAGAGATTTTACCCCTGTGTTAGCATCCTAGGAAAGGAGGGTTTCTCCACTGGTAGGTTCTACTATGAAGTCCAGGTGAAAGGAAAGACTGAATGGGATATTGGAGTCGCACTTGAATCAGTCAACAGAAAAGGAGGGAACATACTAAAACCTGATACAGGCTACTGGGCCCTGGGGATGAGAAAGGATGAGGCCTACTGGGCACTCAGCAGCAACCCTGTCTGCGTGCCACTGGTTGAGAAGCCTCAGAGAATTGGGGTGTATGTGGATATGGGATGGGGGCAAGTTTCCTTTTACAACGTGGACTCTCATTGTCACATCTACTCATTCACGGGCTACACTTTCAATGAAAGACTGCTCCCCTACTTTAACCCCCGGCGGAATCATGGCGGGGTTAACTCAGCGCCTCTTATCATCTTGACTGTCAACTAAAATTTCAGAACATTTGATCTGTAATTGAATGCCTTCATTAGTTTTTATCATTTTAATTATTGCATAAGAAAGTCCAAACCTGTTGTGTAACATTTGCTGCCTTAATAAAATTGTATTTCCTTAAACAAATCAAGTGCTCTCTTGTATTGTTTTGCATTTGTGGTTTTAAAAATTGAGAGTTTTACACACGTGTGCATGTATATGAACTACATAATTTAGATGTGATTGTAAGGTGTTCTCATGTGCATGTATGTTTGAGCAGATGGCAGCAAAGCTCCCAAGGCGCTCTCTCTCCCCAGTGCTTAGTGCTGTGGTATGGACGCTCCTCTCCTGTGGAATCCTGTTGGCATTTTGCTTCCTCCTCTTTACCCTGCGCTTCAAAAACAACAGGTACAGTGAACCATATGTAGTACATAAACATAAAGAGAGTTTTACTGAAGTCAGTTAACATATTTTGTGTCATATTGTCAGGATAGTAAAGATGTCCAGCCCCAACCTGAATGTCCTGACTCTCTTTGGAAGTGTCCTTACCTATAGCAGCGGTTTCCTGTTTGCCATTGATGAAGGTGGAGCTTCTATAGCTGTGCTACAAGTAAGAGGCCGAGTCACCCTCAGTACTCTGTATTAGTGTTGATGTTACTGAATTGCGAGGTAATTAGATCATGCTCTCTTCCATAGGCTCGCATGTGGATGCTTTGTGTTGGCAGTACCCTGGTTTTCGGCCCGATTCTGGGGAAGACATGGAGACTGTACAGGGTGTTCACACAGAGAGTGCCTGACAAGAGAGTGGTACGCATGCTTATGGGCTACCTGGAGGCGGGGTCTGTTTTCAGCATCCAAAGATTAGAACTTCAGGATACTTTAAGCAGATTATACAGTATACACATGTGAATAGTCCTGTGGGCTTGAAATAGCTTAAATGTAAAATAATTCAAAAGTATTATTTCTTTAATCTTATGAATGGTTAAAAATATACACACTTGACGGGCTGCATTAAGCATGTAGACCTCCAACCTGAATGCCAGAGTAAGTCCACCCATCAGTAGTTAGAGTCCGTCTTAGTTTTTGGAAATATTTGTATATTTGCCGTTAGCTTTGATGATGAATTTGATCCTCCTGGACCTGGATGATGTGTTCTTCATAGATGATTCTATTAAGGTGCTCTTTGTTTCTTAGTCTTCATCTTTAAAATATTCCAGATGTAGTCACTTGGAATCAGGGGACATACTTGGCAAGATCATAGTTTTCACTTTTGTGATCATTTCCGTGTTTCTGGGATTATTTGTCTTGTTGGGAAATTCCTCCCCTGCCTACCCTCTTAAGACTGGAGGTCAACCTTTCTATAAGTTTGTGAAAGGTAATCTCCCCAACACTACTTGCACCCATGTTTAACAGCCAATAATATTAATAAGGCTTCTTTTCATGGCCTTTGGCAAATCTTGCAGTACCCTGCTGTTTTGTAAGCAGTCGATTTCGTCTTGGACAGTGCCTACGGCGGCTGAATTCATTCAGTTTTTGGCAGTCAGTGAAACACCAATTTCTGCTGATCGTCTGCACACCATCAAGCACACAATCTGCTTTTCAGTAAAATTCTCTATAGCAATTGCGCCATCTTTGCCATCCACTGCATCTTTTGTTTCTGTCAGCATTACTCTCCCTTTACATTTTTAACTTTCAATCACTGCTGCTTCTGTGTTTAAGCTTATGTCCAATGGCCTGCTGACACTCTTGGATCTTTTTCCACTTTATGATATCTAACAATCTGCTGTCTTACATGTTGAGCTTGTTCATTACCAAGTGTAGGTGGAAACACAACCAAGGCCAAAGCTGGGAGAGCTGTAGTGTTCTTATTTAGTTTGTTGAGTTTCAATATTCTGCCAGTGGTGGTCAGACTTGCTGTATTGGGATAGTACAGAAATCAAAATCTTATCTGATTTTTTAATCATTATGATATTATTTTAGCAAACAGCTATAGGCTAAATAGTCATTTTTTGGTTGCTCACTCTTACCATTTGTTTATTTGGCTATGCCTGTTATGTTGATGTACTCCTATCATTTATATTTAAAAAATTCTAATCCTTTAATTTATTAAAAATATTGTAAGGATGGCTAAAGTTATTCCTTTTGATTGGTGACAAAGTCATAAACTATTTGCAATTGTTTTAATGTTCCCTGTTGAAACAATGGGTAGCGAGGAATGATTTGTCAAAAACAGCTCTTCTGAGACAACAGCAGTTATTAGATCAGATCACCTCTAATCATCATCACCATATTATATAGACTTCACTGTTGGATTGTTGGGCTGTCACCTTCGGCTGCCTTTTGGTTTTACCTCATGTCATTTTTGGACCCTTTATTTTCCACACTTTAGATCAAACACCCTGCACTTCAACTTAATACACCATAATATAGTGATACAACTGATGTAAGATGATAGTTCTGAATTATTTACCTTGTTCTCCATGTTGCATGGAAGTTTACTTATTTTGGTTTTATATCACCACTGGATTTTTTGTTTAAAGCTGCTTGTTTTATTAACAGATCTAAATTGTTCCAGGTAAATTGTATTTGTAATCCTTATGAGCTTAAAGAGGTGAAAAGAAACACTAGTGAAAAAAAATATAATGATTATATCAACACATGTTACATGATAGACATTTTCAGGCCAAGGTACATAGATTTATCTCATTTTATTTTTGTTTTTCACTCCTGGTAAAAACCAGCATATATAATATATGTATGCTTCTTTCTTTCTTCCTTTCTGCTATTTGCCAATTCCATCAAGCATGTTTCACCCTATTTGTTTATGTTTGTTAGCACATTAATGATTGAACTTTTTTGTTTTTTCTGCTTTCTCTGAATTTCTTTGATGGGTATATCCTATCTCGTATCTGACTGTTGTGCTATTGGTGAAATTTGTTTGTTTGTAATGATAATTGTTGACTTTACTTTCTATGTCAGATCATCCGAGACATCCAGTTAATGGGCATGGTGGCTCTGCTGATCCTGTTGGACATGCTGATTCTCACTGCTTGGAACCTCACAGACCCCATCAGGTGCTCACGATCTGTGAGAGCTGCTGTCAAGGTAGAATTACTGGTATTTTTTGAAGTTTACCAAAAAAGTTATGATTTTGTTTTGTTCAGACTAGTGAAAACCAAAACACGTAGCACTTACTTTCTCATTTTTTTTTTATTTTAATGCTTTTCACTGTCAAATTATGACAGCTGAAATTGAATGTAATTGCATGAAAGACTGATTTTATGATGATGATTTTACGCTGGGAAAGCCAAAAAATCATCCTCCTACTGAAATGTAATTGTCATGATGATAACAGCTAAATAAATAAAGTGTTAACTTACTGATGATGTATACTTTCTCTTGTTGCAGGTGATAGAGAGAGACAGTTCTTACTCATTGTCGCAGCTGGATGTTTGTTCTTCTGTATACTCAAATCTATGGGTCATTATTATCGCTGTCCAAAAGGTAAATAATGTCTATTCAAACTCTCTTATAATGCAGTGATTAAATATATGACACTATAAGTTTTGTATTGTTATGATGGCACAATTTATCTATTTATCTACAATATATCTATTTGCAAAAAACTTTAAAAATGCACTATATAAGCATATTGTTACAAGTACTTCACATAGCTAAGTGGATATGTTTGATCTGAACTTTTGCATTTGTGAGATCAGAACTTAACTGTAGATTCAGATCTCAACTTCTGAAAGAGTTTATTTATTTTTGAACCACTTTAATCTTTTGAAATCCTACAATCAAACAACTTTTATTTAACGTTTTAAAGAATATTTTTAAGAATATGGAATCTTCTCATGCTGCAATAATTTTTTATGTCCTTTGCCTTTACTTTCTCTCTATTTAGGGTTGTCTTCTTCTCTATGGCACTTATCTTGCTGGACTGACCAGCAATGTCAGCCATCCCCCAGTCAACCAGTCTCCCACAATCATAACAACTGTGACTTTGGTCACCTGCTCCGCTGCTGTGGCTGTCCCTGTGTTCATCTTCCTGCAGGCTTGGCCAAACCTGGTCTACAGCACTGTGGCTGGAGCCATCTTCATCTGCACGTTGGCTACCAACTGCTTGCTGTTTGTACCTCAGGTTAGACAAGACACATGCAATATCTGAAACTAGCTAAACTAAGAAAGCTAAGAAATTATTATTTCAGAAGCACCTTGGTTGCTTGTAAAAATGCTTCTTGCTGCTAGCTTTAGAGAGTGTGGAGTATTGTTTCTTTATTATTGGGAAAAAACACCTTGACATTTCTGGTGTTAATATTTTTCATTTTGGTAGCATCTGTGTATCAGAAAACTACTTTGAAGAGAAAACTTTATTATGGCTAGAGGCATTATGTTTACCAGTTGTCCATCCCATTGCAAGTACAATTTCTTTTCAATGTGGGAGCTTCTTCTAATTTGGCAGAAATTCTTTCTTAAACTGAAGGATGGACTGATTTAAAATTGGTGGCCAAAGGTCACTGGGCCCTCATAAGGCAAATTTTGGCCACAACTGAAGAAGTCACAAAATAATAGAATACTACGAACGAAGAGACTCATCAGACAGGCCGAAATTAATTATACAGACATATCACAAATAGACAGATTAATTACAGCTATGGTTATGATTTTCTGTTTTTATTTAGTAAAAGTAAATAATCTCTAAGTGATAGTGGGGCTCACACATGTAGTTTCCATATGTGTGTCAGCTGTTGATGTCTGTCAGCAGAGCATGACTCACACAGAAGGCGTTTATGAGTCAAAACTAGGTAGACTGTTGCAAACAGGTTTATGACTCCAAAAGTCTAGCAAAGGGTTTATGTTACAGTAAAGGAATGCATCTCCTGCGGAAAGGAAGGAAATATTTGAACAATGAGCAGAACGCTCAGACACACCTGGTCAATATCCCAGGTCAAATAGTGCTTGTAATATATCTTTTGTTCAAAATCTCATGTAACACTTGCTATCATGCAGCTGACCCAGTGGCGACAGTTTGAAGAAGATCAGAACAACCCGAGTCAGATGGCCAAGTATTTCAGCAGCCCCAGTAAGAGTCAGCCATCTGTATACAGCCAGGATGAGATCTACTACCTGCTGGGGGAAAACAGCTCCATGAAAAAACTGCTTAATGAGGTAGTACAGTGTTTTCTTTGTAAAATCAACCATTCAGTAAGAATAATATCTTTGTATCATATTAGAATTCATATAAAACTACAGTAGGTCTTGATTTTTTTCATTAATATATAAGACAGATTGTTTTTTATTATTTATTGTTGCTGCTACAAGTTCCCATTCTATTTAATGTTATTCCCATAAACTGTATATAAATGATGGATGTAGCCTCTGGGTCTGAAAAGTGAAGTCAATGCAAAGTCCTTTAAACCTGCTTTCATTATGAAGACCTGCAGGGGTGACTCCTTTGGTTGTAAAAAGCATATAGAATATACAGTTTCATTTTATAAAGAATGGTCACACTTCAAGTAAAATCAAAAATAAAATGAGGCATGTGTGAGGGCATGGCTAACTTGTAACTGACAAGTCACTAGCATATGAGCGTGCAGTGGGCTCTCAGTCAGATCCACCCTTCACTTGTAAACAAAAAAACAAGCGAAATAAACAAACAGCTGTATCCATCCCCAAATGAGGAAGTCTGGTTTAAAAAAAAAGATGGCAATAGATAAAATGCTGACCTCAGTTATTTCAAATGGCATTCTAAAAACAAATGGGTGACATTACTATTGCTATGCTCATTTTATATATAGTCTAGAGTTATTTACTGTGATGTCTGCATTTAAAAGGCTTATGTGTAAGTTTAACAATGGAAGATACCAGTCATGTTTTTATGTTTAATAGTTGGATATATAAAACATTTTGACACAGTTCATTTTGCTTTATCAAGTCATGACATGGCTTCGGTGAACAAGCATACACAATTCTGATAAGGTCCAAGCTACTTGTGGTGTCCCACTGGGTTTGGTATCGGGCCCATCTTTTTTCCTCATCTACATTAATATATGATTTGCTGTGTCCAAGTAATGGTCTCTATTAAACACAAAAAACACCTTACAATATTTTCAAAAGTTCCTACATGTGGCCCTCTTAAAAGAGAAACAAAATGTCAAAAAGAGGCGATAAGTACCATTCATGAGAAAAAAATGCATTTAATACGACAAGAGAGGTTTAGAAAAAAACAGGACATAATCAGTGCTGAATCTAAATGGCTGCAGCTGCATAAACATATGTTGACAACTTTCTGTCACTACTTGACTGCTCTTTTTATATTGTATATTATATTATAATAAGTGCCAAGTTTTCTTAGTGACAGTTTTCTAACATTTTCCCTGCATGTGCCAATATGCTTATACTTCTGTTTGTCACCACAATTTTCAGAAGAATGCAGTGATTGACAGTCTTCAGGAGCAGGTCAACAATGCCAAGGATAAACTCATGCGACTCATGTCAGCAAGCCAGCCCCTTGAGGATCAGGACATGGACTCCTCTGCCACAAACCTCAACTCCTCCTCCACTCAGAACACTGAGCTCCAGTCTGAAGGACCCTCTTCTTGTTCTCTATCTCAGAAAAACACTAAATCAGCACTATCACCCCCTGCTCTTTCCCCTTACCTCATTGCTGCTCCTGTTGCATTATCTGCTGTTACAACATCCTCTGAGCCTTCCTCTGTTCCAAACTCCTCAGCACCCATTTCTGTTTCCTCTCCTCTCCCCACTGATATTCCTGTGACTGAAACCCAGCGTGATGCTTCTACTCTCAAACAGCCCGTGTCCCTCCCATCCACTGGTTCACTCAGGACAGCAGAGGAGACGGTTCAGTTTGTCACATCCCTACAGTCTCGACAAGTGCTAAACCCCTCTAAGGTTGAAACTTTTGGCAGTCATAGTGGCCTAACTCTTCAGCTGGCGCCAAATGCCAGACCAGCTGGTTTTATTAGCAGCGAACAGTTGCAGGAGATCCTTCAGGAGCTGAGTGTGGATGCAGTCATGGAAACCACGCTTCGCTCACCCAGTCAGGTGCCCAGGACACCTTCTCAGCAAAAACTGACCAAAGACTCCACACTCTCCCCTCTCTCTCTGCGGACAGCCTGCTCCCCTCCTCCGCCTGCTCTCTTCCGCTACCCTAGCATCTCTCCCTATGCCATGAGAAAACGTCGGCCGCCATTTCACTCCTCCAGAGGAGCTTTAGACCCTCCCTGCTTCTACACAGGTTCAGAGATTCCTAGTTGTGGGAGAACAAGAAACAGATGTGAACTCCAATGTCCAGAGAAACACCCTGAGGATATCAGTGTGAGTGATAACTGTCTCCCAGTTCACGACAGTGACCTTGAAGAGGAAAAGGAGGAAGAGTATGCAGAAAAGCATGAAGTAATGAGCCAAAGATGTCGAAGATGTGTTTCAAGGCCTCAGAGATGTTCACTCTTGCATTGTGTAGAACAAAACCACGCAGCTACAGCGGATGTGGGAGCAGGTGGCGATAATGAGCAGCACCGTAGACACATTCGGGACTCCTGTGGGTACTCGGACTCCGACTCTAGCAGCTCAACAGATTACTGTTACTACCACCGCCCTTACTGTGAATCTTGCCTGCAGCGAGGCTCGCTCATATACTTAGACAGCTCCTCAGACTCCTCTGACAGCGAGTATGATGGTTACACAAGCCTCTACTGCTCCCCACGCCCTGTGGTATTCAAAGAAGACCTCAAACCCACCTTTGTATAAACACATGTTTACAGCACTTTACAGATTTATCCAGTTCCACAACTTGAATTAATGTTCTTAGAAAGGTTGCTAAAAGCTAACGTACTTCTAGAACAGGAGAGCATTTGATAGTAGCCTACAATATAGAAATATATGTAGAATCTAATAGGTTGGTATCCTTGACTCTTGAATCATGGGTCACAGTGATTTCTTTACTCATGAGACTAAAACTTTTGTAGCTCAAAACACACAAAGCTGTTTAATTTTTAAAGTACTTGTGGCATTATTTTATATTTCTATTGTCTGATGAAAACCTTTGACACTTAGAAGAGTTCTCTTTCAGCTGACTTAATCGAATTTCAAAATGTAATGACAGAAGAGACACAAAAAGAAAATGGACAACAGATGCAAAATGAAAGGTTTTCACAGAGAAAATGTGCACTGTATTAGCAATTGTGCAATGCTATATTTATATCTGTATTTATTTGTTGATGTTTTGGTGTCCAGAATTACCTTTTGGTTCTTTTTTTTTAAAACCTTTTTAACATTGTTATAAACATTCTTTAAAATGTTTCAATTTTAATTAAGCATTAGTTTTAACCCTGTGCAGTCAGACCTGGGTCTGTCAGAAAATGTGTGTGTCGGACGCCCTGACACAGTTCCATGTCTTGCTTGGTTGGTGATCAAGCCTTAACTCGATGTTAAATGTTAAACCTTACCCTTATTTAACTTTCCACGTTAAAAGCAACATTTTCCCAGAATCAGAATATTTACCAGCCTCCACATCATGTAACTTAATTCTTCACCATGAAGACAGTGTTGTGGGGTTTCAGGCAACGTAGACAACAGTTCTTCTCCCTGCTTATTTTTTTAATGTCTCCTTCCTGACTTGCTCTTCACTTTGACTCCCTTCTGCTATCTACTATCTGTCTTTCTGTATTTTATCCTTCTGCTAATGCGAAAATGTGTGTTTGCCGGGGGAGGTGTTGCTTTGAAGGGAAAACTGTCTTGCATTACTTCTGCTCAGCTTCCTTCTTTTAAAATGCTGCTGCTCTATATTCTGTATGTGAACCATTGAGGGGCAGCCTGGGAGAAATTCCCTTTAAAATGGAGTATAAATCACACACACAGTACACACACTACCAGCCCATCACTATGAAGAAGGAGTGACCTGCATTCTGTAGGCAGTATGGAAATTTTGGAACTTAATTTTGTTCGGTCACACAATACATTTATTTCTTCAATACATACACCCACTTCATTATGTACACCTTGTTAGTACTGGATTGGACCCCCTTTTGCTTTCAGAGCTGCCCTAATTCTCCGTGGCATAAAATCAACAAGGTGCTGGAAGCATTCCTCAAAGAATTTGGTCCAAATTGACATGATAGCATCACACATTTGTTGCAGATTTGTCGGCTGCACATCCATGATATAAATCTCCCATTTCTCCACATCCCTGAGGTGCTCTATTAGATTGAGATCTGGTGACTGTGGAGGACATTTATAGTGAACTCACTGTCATGTTCAAGAAACCAGTTTGAGATGATTTGAGCTTTGTAACATGGCATGTTATCCTGCTGGAAGCAGCCATCAGACATGGGTACACTACTGTCATAAAAGGATTGGACATGGTCATGGCATTTAAACAATGCTCATTTTGTATTAAGTGGCCCAAAGAGTGCAAAGATAATATTCCCCCAACAAAAAAAAATTACGCCACCACTACTACTATTAACTGTTGCTACAAGACAGGATAGAGCTATGCTTTAATGTTGTTTACACCTAATTCTGACCCCACCATTCTAATGTTAGAGCAGAAATTGAGACTCTTCAGTCTTCTATTGCAATATTTTGGTGAGCCCATGCAAAATGTGGCCCCAGTTTCCTGGTAAATATCTGACAGGAGTGGCACATGTTGGGCTACAGCAGCAGAAGATCACATCTGCTTCAAGGTTCAGTGAGTTCATTCAGATACTTTTCTGTAAACCTTGGTTGTAATGAGTGGTTATTTGAGTCTTTGCAGATCTTCGTGAATATGATGGAAACTACCGCATAGAAAATGAAGCAGCAGTGTACTGAGAGTTTTTTTCCAATCTTGCACAAGTGTAAATATAGCATGAAATGGCACAGTATATATAATTGGCTATAAATTGCTAAAATTGTCAGATGTGGTTAAAAAAGGTATGCCAAATTATGACTGCATCCTTACTGAAACCCAAAGATGATTACCAGATGGAACAGCAGGTGAAATGACAGTGAAGGTGGGGTATACACTGCCCAGCCAAAAAAAAAGTCGCCACCTGGGTGAAGTGATGCACCCATCATGCCTAGTGCCTACTGTACAAGCCTGTGGGGGCAGTGCTATGATCTGGGGTTGCTGCAGTTGGTCAGGTCTAGGTTCAGCAGCAGTATGTGCTCAAAGAATGAAGTCAGCTGACTACCTGAATATACTGAATGACCAGGTTATTCCATCAATGGATTTTTTCTTCCCTGATGGCATGGGCATATTTCAAGATGACAATGCCAGGAGTCATCGGGCTCAAATTGTGAAAGAG
>VUQH01054021.1:12638-23180 GCA_015106775.1 Etroplus canarensis | reverse complement strand
GCAAGAGAAAAAGAGGAAGACCACAGAGAAGATTGATGGATGTAGTGTAGGAGGACATGCAGAGGGTTGGTGTGAGGGAAGAGGATGCAAGGGATAGGGTGCGATGGAGGCAGATGATCCGCTGTGGCGACCCCTAATGGGAGCAGCCGAAAGAAGAAGAAGAAGAAGAAGAAGAAGAAGAAGAAGAAGAAGAATCAACTGTGCACAGAGATTTTATTAAAGCTGTTGTTTTGGAAAGTACATTTTCTTCTAATTGTTTACTCTTCGAATAATAACACACACAGGAGTAATGTACTTTAATATTTTATCTACTTGTGGAAAAAGCATTCAAATAAATGGTCAGCCTTGTGATATATTTCATTGGGTTTTAGTTGTTGTGTTTTACAATACATAAGAATAGTCTTAAAACTCTCAAGTGCAATAGCAATTTCACTTCTTGTGTGTACCTTAGTTATTAAAATAGCTTTCTGAAGTTCTTTTAACCAAAACTGAATGCTATTACCAGAAATACTGCTAAGTGTTTTATTAGTAAAAGCCGTACTATGCATTTCTGTAGCCAGTAAAATGAACTTACTTTACATTCACCTGTTTTGATGAATTGATTTTACACACTTTGGCATTGTCTTTGTTCATAATGGGCTACTTGGAAGGACTACATGTTTACTCAGCAAATGATCAGACAAGAAATTACTCTTAATGGAAACTATGGATCCTTCCCAACCTCATTCCTCGCATGCTCACAGTTTAAAGATCCGCTCCTGTAGACAGTCACTGACAACAGCAGAATATAGGATATGTTGGAACGCAGCCAGGGCAAGACTTGAGTAAGATTTAAACGGATGTGCTTTGTGTGTAGCTGTTCATGTGATACTTTATGCTCTATTATTGAATGATGATAATATACATTTTTAGCTGATGTGGCATGGCAAGAAGTCCATCATTCGTCCATCGTTCCACAGTTCAAAAGGATTGCTACTCCTCTTGCACAATTGGTCAGAATTTAATCAAACTTACACGCAATTATAGCCTAATGGGTCTTTGCCCAAATTGTGCATGAGGACATGAACATATCTGTCTTTTAGCAGACACTTTTTCATTTTCACAAGCACTGCCACTTCGAAAATATTGGTCAGATGTCAGCTAAACTTGCTCACAACGATCATGTAAAGGGTCTTCACAAGAACTGCACCCAAGAGCAAAGTTAAGGTCACATTCGTCATTTTCACAAAAATCACTACTCCCAGGAATATTGGTCTGGACTATGATGTTCATAAAATGAGTATTTACGTGGGCCCCTCTGCTGTCAATAGCTCTATTTATAGTACAATAATGTCTAGGCCAGTCAAGAAATAGGGCTGTTTTCCTGGAGATGGTGTGAGGGGCTTGTGTCCCCACCCGGAATTGAACCAGGGATCTTTCACTTGTAAGACAAATGTGTAAACCACTGAACTACAGAGACACTTGTTGAAGCACATATGAAATATGAAATTCTGTGTCTTTCAGAAAATATTTAAACACATTCCAACAAGTTATAAATTAGTCCAGAGATCAGGATTTTTTGGGGGTGAAGCACGTCATTTATTGACAAAACATCAACTGCGAGGTTTCTTTTCTAGATACATTTAAGCAAGTGAAAAAAAAGTTCAATAGCTATTTAATGTTGGAAAAATTTGTGATTTTGCTCAGCCTATTAATAACTTACATCTTCAGTGATGCCTTGTTCTGCGTGCAGCTTGTATGTTGTATGGATGCTGCATGCCATGTGTCAGGTCACCTCAAATGTTCAGACAACCTAAGTACAAACAAACATCTTTATAGAAGCTCGTTGTATAAACTTCTTTTTCAGTACAGTCCATCATTTTCTGGCACCCACTTAATCTTGTCAGGGTCAGCCTATCCCAGCGTGGGTGAAAGGATGGGAAACACCCTGTGCAAGTCAGCAGTCCATCAGCGCTCTAACACAGACATTCACATTCACAACCACAGCTAGGAGAAATTCACAGCTTCCAGTTCACATGAGAAAACTGTAGCAGGCTGCAAACACAAGATGCATAAATAAAAATGCTGAACACCATTTCAAACAAACAACAGAAGTGCATCTACCACAGACAGGTAGATAGCAGATTACCCTCTGCCCATGCTTTCCTTTGCATTATGTAAATTATGCTTTCTGGATGTAGGATTAGTTTTAAACACCCATTAGATCTAATAGCTGACTAAAAGAAAGTGGTTTAATGAGCAAGAGATACTTGCACGCAGCTGTTGCTGTTGGCATTTAGTTACAGCAACAAGTGCTCACAGAAAAGCCTGAGTGAATAAAGTGAGGGCAATTGCACCCTGTTTTATTAATGAAAAAATCTACACCTTTGCAGGGCCATATCTCAAGAGGGGAGCACTGCAATACATTATCTTTCAGCAAGAGTGTGTGTTACCTCTTTGTAGGATATAATGTGTCACCTTTTAAAGTAATGATGTCTACAACCTGCAAATGTATTGAGCAGAAATATATTAATTACTAGCTCAGTTATGCCTGAATGCCTGGGATATGTGCCTGTAGGAGACTTAATAGAGATAGGAGGTCCCTCCTCAAGAACATGGATGTTCATCATAATGGAACTACTCATTGTTGCAGTGCAATTTATGCAAAATGCACGTGGAAATATTTGCTGAGGAGAATGTGTAGACAGTAGAACAGCTGCTTGAGGCAAAGAAAGCATGGAATCACAAACCAGGTTTCCTTTTATTCATTCAGGTACTTGTTAAAATATCAGATGGACTTTTAACAAATTAGAGTTATTTGTGCAGCTCATATTAAAGTGAGTACTGAATGGGGTGTAGTAAAATAAATATGCTACAGAAAGTACATCAACCAGAAAATAAAAGTGCAAAACCTGAAAGTGTGCCCTAGTCTAAAAAAATTGGTCAGACTATGAGACATAACTGTCAGGCTCCTGAGATTTACGACAAAAAATATTTACACATTTTTTGTTCATGGTAGTATAACAGGTTTTGTACTTATTGGATTTTGTTATTTTGATGGACTGTAATCAGCTTTTAATAAAGTTTGCTTTCTCTTCACCTTCATCACGTCTGATTTTGGAGTTCTGTCCTAATGCCTCCTGAACCCTGACAGTTATATTGGGGTAAGTTGGGGTAAGTTGGCTTGCTGGCTCAATTTACTTATTTACTTATTTATGGTGTGATTCAAGATGTTGCAATGGTGAGAAAGCATAGGGAGTACGGCTTGTAGTGATAAAGCAGCACCATAACAGTGGTTGAATATTTTGCAAAGCTGCTCGGTTGGCCTCACTGTTGCCACAAATACAGTGAAGACTTTGAATCCATAAACTGTAAATAGATGTACAGACCTTACTGGGAAAAAAATGAATTCCATGCAGAAGTACCCATACCACTGACTAAAAATGGGTCAACTTATCTAATGAAAGTCTGTAGCTTTTTCCACAAATCATCATCAGCTGAATTCATTCTATCTGATCAGTTTTCTGGTTTTCCTTTTGAAAATAACCCCACTACTCCAGAGATATTATGCCTCAAAGACAGGTCTGTTTCTTAATTAAGGCTACAACTATCACTTAATAGCCTACCCTCACACCCAAACATGAGCACTTCATGATTACACAATATTACAGTGTAATATTGTTATTCTATTTTTAACAGAGAGAAAACCTAAATGTCACCTGAAGCAGCTAATACCTGGAGTGGTAAAATTTGTGATTTGCATCAGATTTTGATAAACGTGGGTTAAAGATTTGAACCTGGGTATCAGATTATGGAACTACTTGTATGTCAGATGGTTGAGGGGATGGTGAGGGTGCAGTGATGGTCATGGTGGAGAATGTTTCCAATAGAGGTGGAAGAAGCTGATTGGTGTGGGTTGGAGATGAACAGAGCTGAGTGAACAGAGCTCACTACAGAAACTCAAGCATATGCTTCCAGTTATCAAGCTTTAAATGGTTGTGCATACTAATTGCCCAGGGGGGGGGTCTAGTCTCCCACCCTACAGTGAAGGCCATGTCAGGCCAGATGTATTCATAGGATTACAACTTTAATTTACTCTGCTAATTTGTATCTAGATTTCTAAGAGCTGGGTGATCAAAATTAGACTAAACACCATGGAAGATAAATTGACACAATTAGCACAACAGTGGAGAAGAATGGGGTAATACGAGCCAGTGGGTAAGTTGATTCATCCCCTGTAGTTTGGCCATTGTGCACTTTTATTATGATGTGACCATTCAATATGAAACCGCCTGGCATTTCTGCCAGACTATAAACAGGAGAAGCACATGAGGGCACTGATAAGAGCTAATTTGCTTTAAAAACTGTTTGGGGCTTGTCAAAGTAAAAAGTAGCATATCAAAATGTCAGCTATGGGGCAAACTGAGGTCATTCTATAGAGTAAATTGAGCCAGCAAGCCAACTTACCCCAATATAACTGTCAGGGTTCAGGAGGCATTAGGACAGAACTCCAAAATCAGACGTGATGAAGGTGAAGAGAAAGCAAACTTTATTAAAAGCTGATTACAGTCCATCAAAATAACAAAATCCAATAAGTACAAAACCAAGGCATGAAGCATAGGGAGAAGTCGAGACATGACATGACGTGAGAAACGCCTAACAGAACAGACAACGCAACACTGAACAAAGGAGAGATGAAGTATGAATACACATGACACTAATGAGTAATGAGAAACAGGAGGGAGAGGAGTACATCAGGAGCAGGAAGCAAAACTGAACATAAGGCACAGGATATTACTGTTGCCAAAATAAAACAGGAAACAAGAAACAGAGACACAAGACTGAAGTTGACAAAAAGACAAGAACACAGCAGGAGACATAAACTAAACACAAAGAGCTAAAACTGAGGCTCAAACATAAGCAGAGAATCCAATGAAAAAATAAAATTCAAAAGCCCAGGACCATGACAAGAACACAGTGAAGCCAAGTTAAATATTTTAATTATAAATTGGTATTTCAACTAGTTTATCATAATATTGTTTTAGTTTATTTGAAATATCTTGAATGGTCCCTAATGCCTTAACTTGTTAGACACTGCAGAAGTGCAGCGTCAAGAAAATATAAAAACAAAACAGAGTTCAACATGACATAAAGAGATGGAAAGAGTACTTATTGATGTAATGGGGTAAAATCCATAAGACCAGAGGTAGAAGACAAATCAACTCTTCTGAGGTACTTCATTAAAATGAAGCGGGTAAGTAAAAACATGTGGGTACTGTGGAACAGTACATAATAGGTTTAGTCTATTTTGGGAAGGTTACAACTTTGGTGTGCAACTAATTGTTTCTGAAATTAAAACAAAGACAGTGAAAGCCAAATTTTATTTGGTTAGTTTTATTTTGTTTGAAGCCATATTTTTAAAATCCGTTGTCACAGAGTTATTTGGATAATTTAAAATAATAGTCAACGTGCTGAAATTAGGTTAGAAACTTTCATTGTACTATTTTCTCATTTTCATTTACCGTGAGGACCACATGAGTAAAAAAATATGGTTTATTGCAAATCATTATTTGCAATGTTATTTAAATCAGGCATCTGGTGGATCAGCAGAAAATTCAGAAGTATAATTGCATTCTCTCAATTTTTATATTCTTATAAACTTTGGAAGCCAAAATGATTACACAAAAATCAAATGCAAATAACTGCTCTATTTTCCTGTCTGAAAATAGAACTTTCATAAAAAAGACATTAAGAATCTCAGTGGGATATTTACCTTACAAAAAAGATTAAATAAAAATAAATGAAATTGGTGCATACGCACTATTCTCATTTAAATTAAAAAAAACATTGTAATTATGTTTACAAATATAATGCTGCAATATTTACATGCAGCACGTGAAATTCAGCCACTGTCAGCCACTTGACATGTGCGAACAGTCAAGTTAAGGATGGAGGAAGACGTCTTGGTGGGTGAGACTTTGGGTCTCTCTTTCTCTCTGTTACCCCTTCACAGTTGTCACCTGGAAGCTTTCCGTCAGGTCTACTCTCTGTGGAAGCCAGAGATGAGAGCCGTTCAGAGGAATGGCCTCAGGCGTTAGTCTCTACGAATGCTCAGCTCAACAACCCTGGCTGCTTCAAGGGAGCATCTCTGTGCTTCAAAAGCTTTCTACGAATGGGAACCAAGTTGGCTTCCCATCATACGCTGCTTCTAAAAAGACCTTTTCAGTTATTTGGCTTAAAATCAATATAAAAGGTTAGAACCACAAGCACACTTGGGATTAAGTGCAAAAAAGGAGTAGGATTTAAACTGACAAAAAGTGAAATTCCTCGATATCTTTAGGAACTGATATTTGGAGTTGAATGAAGTTTGGGATTATATCGAACCTCCGGGGAGGTTGAAAAAGGCCTATTGCATCAAATCAAAGCCTGACAGAAAGCTAACAGTTTGACAGAACGATACTGATCTCTGTGTGGCATTGTGCACTGAAACATGCGCTGTGCAGGATTTCTGCATCAACACAACCCAGGGAATTACCACAAAACAAATAACATGGGGAAAATTAGGAAATTACATAGAAATTTGTTGTATTTTTGTGCTCGCTGTCAGTTATCATTTGTCACTTTAATCACATAAATCATTGGACAATCTGAATTAGCCTGGAAACTGTCTAGAAATTTTATCCTGATGGATGATGGTGCTTAAATTTATGACAGGGTAATAACTTTGAGACAAACTACAGCATGCACAAAGACACCAACACACACACACACACACACACACACACACACACACAGGCATATAGGAATTACAGGAGTATTATTTGAACCTGTTAAAGCATAAGAATTATAACTTACACAGGATTTAAAGATTAGTTTTGCTTAGTAACAACAGAGAAAGCATTGTTTTATCCTTTCGCAGCAGTATAACTGCATTCATTAATACCATATTCAGACTCGAATTTTATCTTTGAGCAGTGTCGATAACTATATAATAGTTTAAATAACTTGTGATGTTTGCCCTTTTTGCAGTTTTAGTCAATATATCTAGCCTCTCTTACCAGGATCTCTCTTGGAGCGTTTTAATTTTACAGAGAGAAATTATTACCAGGATCCAAGCATTTGTTTTTTTTAAACCAAATGTGAGCACTCAGACAACCCAGGGATCAACTCTAATGGCAGACCAATGAAATGGTAACAGCATTAAAGTTGACATAGTATTTTATTATAGTCTTGAGCAATCGTCAGAATCATTCATCTGTACATAGGACTCCTCACTCTCTCATTTGTCACCCAGTGGCCTGACTCGGGGCATGCCGAGTTATTGCAAGCTAGCATGTTGTCTGTGATGTATGGCACAATGATGAGCATCTGTGTACACAAAATATGGATCTTTGTTCAAGATGTGATTTTAAAAGTACACTGTGATGTAAATGCAAAATAAACAGGTAGTGAACAGTGAAGGTCTAAATTAATGTGTGGAGTTTATCTTTCTCGATTTAAAGCACAAACTGTGTGATGTACAGTAAACGGGTGGCTTTGGGTGAGAATGTCGCTTTGATTTTAAATATGGTGACATTGGGGTTCTGGGTGCAGCAAAGAAAACCTCAGTATCTAAGGATGTTGCACGTCTGTTAAAACAGAAGCTCCAAATTTCCCTTAAATGTCAGTTTGTTCTTGTGTGCGTCTTCATGTGGTGATCTACCTCATCTGTTGCACTTTACCAGATGAACTTGGCCTTAAAAAAAATAATTGCACTGATTGGTGGAAATGATCAAAAATAAAATTAGTTTAAAAAAAACTGCTGGATGGATATCCTTGAACTCTGGTGCAGTCATTACTGCCTCCCTCTTGATGATTTATGATATTTTTAGCTCATCCAACCAATGAACCATGGCGAAGCATTTGTCTGTCTGTCCACAATTCACAAAAAGTGCTACTCCTTCAAGAGTACTGGCCAGACTTTAGTGAAACTTACATGCAATGATTACCTAATGGCAGAAGCAGAATACTTTATCAGTCCCAGGGGCAAACATTGTTGTTACAGATGCTCAGCTGTCTAAAAATAATTATATGAAATATGTATGCATAAAGTTCAAATTTAACATAAAAAGCCCCAAAGTTAGACAGTGTATATATATATATACACACATACACACACACACACACATATATATAGTTTGGACACACTTGGCCATACTCCACTACGGCTAAGCCTGTAAGTGTAAGGCTGGAAAAGTAAGTTGAGTTACAAAAGAAACAGCTTCAGGAACATGTTGAAACTAATTAGATCAATTGGCAACAGGCCATAATGTGATTGGGTATAAAGCAAACACCTTAGAGAGAGAGTCTCTCAGAAGGAAAGATGGGCAGAGGTTGAGCAATCTGCCAGAAACTGTGCTTACAAATCGTGAGGCAATTTTAGAAATTTGTTCCTCAATGTAAAAATGGAAAGACACTGAATTTTCCATCATCTCCAGTACATAATATCATTAAAATAATCAGAGAATCTGGAAATCTCTGTGTGCAAGTGACACAGCCAAAAACCAATACTGGATGCTTGTGATCTTTGAGCCTTCAGGCAGTATTGCATTGCAAACAGGCATAATTCTGACGTGGAAATCATTGCATGGGCTCAGGAAAGCTTTCAGAAATGGGGGTTTGTGAACACAGTTTGCTGTGTCATCCACAAATACACACTACCAGTCAAGAGTCTGGAGACGCTTGGCCATACTCCACAATGGCCAAGTGTGTCCAAACTTTTGACTGGTAGTATTATATATATATATATATATATACAAATAAAAGTTTCAAATCCTCCACTCTGATGTTATACAGCTACATGCAGTTTTAAAAATAAAATATACACACATGCAGTTTTGAATTACACACATGCCCAAACAGAACTCTTGCAGACATGCACAGGAGGTGACAGAGCAAGGAAGGCAGCCCGTGAAGGCGCCTGGGGAGCAATGTGGGGGGGGTTCAGCAGTGGCCAGGGGGTGAACCATCACCTCTCCAACTTCCAGTCCATCCTCCATACATAGTGGTCCATATGTGCCTTGAACCAGCGCTCAGCAACGTTTTCCTTGTTCCTGCTTTTCCAGGTGCTCTGGGTGAGTCTTGAATCGGCATCCCCTCGGCGACTCTCTGGTTCCCAATCCAAGGACAGATTGAGCCACTGCCGAAGCAGTGATAGCTTCAGGTACTGCTTTTCCCCACATGCTGCAAACCACTTGTATCCTGCTGTGATGATCATTATCTTATTGTCATGATCATGGAGGGAGTGGTCCTATTGGTCGACACGTTTGGAAGGAGTGGCATTAGCCTTCCTATCACCATTATGTTATGCTAACATCCGTAATAGGGTCAATGCTATTACATGTATTCACACTGATTTATGATTATAACCAGTCCTATCTGTGGCTATTTACACTTTACAGCTCCTCCCCTTGATAACTGGACTATTCTCTACTGCCATGCTTTGTACATACTGTAAATAGCATTATTCAACCTTGAACTACCTATGCTACACACTGGATTCTCAACATATAGGGTATTTTAAATCTATTTTATCTTCTTAACTGTATTTTTGGCTTTGGTATTTATATTTATATATACTTAACAGAGTGTCTATAATGCAAACAATTTTCCCCTGGGGATTGATAAAGTATTCTGATTCTGATTTTTTATTAATTTTCATGGCCATCATTACTACAGACCATGTATTCATAATACACTTGAATTCAAATGCTTTAATTTGATGGTGAAAGACATGAATTTGTCCAGGGTATGACTGTTTGTATGTCTGTATGTCTTGTTCCTTTCTGTCTCTTTCTATCTGGGGTGAAAGTGGGCCTTTAAAAATCTGCTTAGTTTCCGGGTGCGTAGGTGTGTCTGGAGGTGGAGTGTGGCTTCACACCTGTTACTGATCTTCCATCATGGGGGTATTTAAGCCAAGCTATTTTATCAGCACTTCGCTGGAACATTTAGTTACTCCCAGTATAGTAAGCCTGGCCAGCCTGTGTTTATGCTTTGCCTGTGTTTTGCAACTCTGCCTTCTAGTAACCTTGCCATCTCTATTCCTGCGCCTAGAACTGCCAAGCCGCTCTCCTGGAACTCCTGTCTGTGGAACCTACCTCACCCACTCTCACTGGCAACCTTGGAGCTTAAGTACTGTACATTCCCTCTGACCCTATGGACCTTACAATTTAAAAACCACAGAAACCCTGGACCTCTCTGAAGATACGCTAGACTCACCTGGATACCTGGACCTCATAGATTTGAACTGTTTACCTTGTTTTACTGCCTTCACCTTGTAAATAAATCAGCTACCACTTTTAAGCTTATCTCAGTCTGCTTTTGGGTCCACCGCAACAGCAAACCCTGACAGATTTTAATTCTCATTAGTTTATGCAATGACACCCTTCAATGACAAGAAATGTCGCTTTCTTTCTGAACTTCACACACACACAATACAATAAACTGAATTGTGATGCCTCTTGAGCCAAGTGAGCTTTTACATCATTGACTTTTTTTTTTTTTTTTTTTTTTTTAACCCCACTC
>VUQH01054019.1:16709-27660 GCA_015106775.1 Etroplus canarensis | reverse complement strand
TCCTTTAATTATTTAATAAACATTCAAATTGTCCAGAAGTTCAATTTCATTAACCTTAAAAACCAGTGTACCCTATACCAGGATGGTTTGACCTATCAGTTACTGTTGCCTTCAAACTAAAATAATGGCTTCCTTTTTTAAAGTGTAGCAGCAATTTTACTGAAGACATAGTGGCACAAATACGAGAGGTGAAGATGAAACCAGTGCAGGCAAAATCCTGGCAGTATTTAGAACAATATGCTTTAATGGGATTTACACCGACCGGTTGCAAACCACCCCTGGCATTGTGGTTTTTCTACAAGGAGAAATTAGCCAACAGTGGCATAAAGCCATCTTAAATGGTATGTAAGAGCAAAGAGCTCAGTTCAGTGCAGCAATGTTCTTCAGTGTTGACAGTTTGTAACTTTAATATATCATTCCATTTTTTTTATGCTTAATCAGAATCAGAATACTTCATTAATCCCAGGGGGGAAACTGCATTGTGTTACAGATGCTCAGTTAGATATAAATTAATATAAATTTGAAAGGCAGAAAATGAAGATTAAAATAAAGTAATAAACATGTCCGTATAAACTGCAATATGTAACATAAATAATTCCAAAGGTAAACAATATATACAATATGTATATATTCAGTTCAAAGATGATAAAAACAGCCAGCTGGGGTATTTTGGAGGTTAGTTGCATCCCCCTGTTTTAAGTCTAACTTTGGTTAAGTAAACTGGCTGCTCGTATTAAACCAGTTTATTTCCTGAAGTGTCAGCGGGAGTAATTGGGTAAATTACGTGCCTTTAACATTTAAGCACATTTTTTTTATATTAACACCGAAAACAATTCATTTCAGTTGCTCTTTTATTTTGTTTGTCTTAGACAACTGCTAGGAGAAGTGATGACACGTCGACCGTCTTTCTAGGTCAAAGTCTCTTCTGCATAATGCGGTGCAGACTGTATAAAAGACGAATTTAGTGTAATGTACCTTCTGTTGTTCCCTTTTATTCTCCCCAAGGGCTCACCACAGCGGATTAATCCATATTGGCAATTTTGCAGAGGTTTTACGCCGGATGCCCTTCCTGGTGCAACCCTCCATGGTGAGAGGGGCTGGTGTCCCCACCTGGAATCGAATCAGGAACCTTTTGCTTGTGAGGCAAATGTGTAAACCACTACACTACGGGGTTGCTGTGAAAGATGGGTTTAGCTTTTAAAAAACAAAGGTAATGCAAGAGAAGTTGCAACGTGGTTTCAACCTGCATTCTTTTAATGGCCAGCGGGGGGGTGATACCTGTGTTTGCAAAAAGACTTCTAGTCATTTGGAAATCTATGGAAAAACAGCTCTGAGTTGACCACTCTAAACACTACCCTGTAGAGTTCATGGGCTCAGTAATTCATGCTGGGTCATATCGATTAAAAAGGTAGTTCCATTTTGTAGATTTTACTTATAGTATGTTTCAGAAAGAGGTTCGATTCTCCTTGTAGTGGAGTGGTTTACACAATTGCCTTACAAGTGAAAAGTCCCTGGTTTGATTCCAGGTGGGTACACAAGTCCCTCTCACCATGGAGGGTTATGGCAGGAAGGTTCCCCGGTGTTAAAAACTCAGCCAAATTACAAATGCGGATTAATCTGCTGTGGCGACCCCTTGGGGAGAATACAAGGGAGCCGCCAAAGGTACAGTTCATTTTTCAGAAAGGAAAATTATTAAGGGTATGCTTCTCAGATAATGTCTTGTGTTTGACAAGTCGTTAGCCAATTAGTGTGCGATTTTACGGTTGGACCCAAACTATGGTGAACTCCATCCATCCAGTTCTGAGCAGGAGGCCTTTAAAACTAGTCAGTAAATCTCTCAGTGTATACTGCAGCCCATGGGCTCACAGTGTCCCAGACACCAGATTTGTGTTGCTCTAAAATCAACCACTGTCTGGCCAAGTAAGATTTACTAAGCTTGGTACCATGACTTTTTGGTTGCAAGCAATTAAAAACCACTCAGCAATTTATTAACTAACCTTGTGCTGTGGGTGGGGTCATCTCAGACAATCGCTTGGGTGCAGTTTTGTATGTTTCCAGTTTCTTCTTCCTGTCATATGATGGAACTCGTCTCTGCCCAGTAGGCACTTGCACATACAGTACCTCACTGACTGACCCTCAGTGTGTGCTTTAACCGTCATCCTAACACTTCTCAAAGACGTTGCCTGTGTATTGCTGATTGTGCAAAACCTACTCATTACAGGAAAAAAGTAATATTCCAAAAAATACAGTAAAATGAGGGGAAATGACTGACTTGTAAAACTGCAGAAAATTTCCATAAATAAAACCCAGTTTGTACCATTACATTTACATGAGATCATGCTTATTTTTATTATTCTTCTTAGGCGTGAATCTGCTGAAAAGTACTATTATTTGTTGATCATGGTTACCGCTGACCTTGAAGTCATAATACTCCTCAGCTCCTGAACTTTCATTTGGTGGGTGAAATAAATTTGTCCTTGATATGACTCTGTGCGAGCTCCCTTTTAATTCTAATGAGTTGTGCAGTACAGTCAAACAATGACATGAAAACATACTACTTTCTTCCTGTACTTCAAACACTACAATAACCTGTGAACTGTGTCGTCTCGTGAGGCAGATGAGCTACTGTGTCAGTGACGTTCTGGTGTTTAAAGAATGCCTGGATGCTGCATTTAATTGTCACGCCTGGTGGAACAGTTGCAGAGCATTTTTCACTCTTAGTGGCGCTTCTGTGTTTTCATTTGGGAACTGAAGGAGCATTTGGACCCAGAAAAAACTCATTCTGTCGTGCTTAGCAAATGCATACAGTTGCATATTGATGTATTCAGGAACAGTGACTCTTGGAAAAACATCAGTGCTCAATCTGTCCCAACTTGACTGAAACAGGAGAGGATGGTGTTTTTTTTCCATGCATGACCTTTTACTATGTTTAAACGGGTGAGTATTCTGTGAGATGTGACATGTACGGAGGGGGTTGGATAAACAAGGCAATGGCTCATATCCAAGTTCCTTTTGATAAATAGCCTGGATGGTGGAATGTGGATAAAGCCACATAATATGGACAATCCAGACCATATGTTGACTTGTTCATTGGTTAAATCAATCAGTAATCCTAACAGGTTTACAAAGAGAGCGGCGCCGCTGACTTGGAGCATAGTCACAACAACAGCACCTTGAGCCTGAACTTGCTGAAACAATCCTTCCCAGACCCTTAAAGAAAAATAAAGTGAAGAAGGCAAGGCGTGGGGAAGCTGTGAGCTTTGTTGCTCCAGATCAACTTCCAGGCACGTCTGGAATCCCCTCAGCCAAGACTCTGCTTTTTTCACATAGAGGGCAGCAGCGTTGCTGAGCATGTAGCCTGCAGTCAAATAGCGAGAGCTCAGCCGTCTATGATGTAGTTGCGTGAATGCCCTTTGCATTTTTAACCGCATGTTGCCTCCAAATAACATTCACAGATCGTGGAAATGTCGCCAGCTCAGTATCAAATTACATTCTGTTAAAAGCCTTCAGATTTTTTCCTTCCAGAATAAAATGTTTTAATGTTTTTGCATCAGTGAGCGTATCGAAGGAGAAGCTCACCTGCCCTAATGCAAGTGTCTTCCACCCACAGGCGGAATGTTTGAATACGTGTCTGGGGCCAACTTCTTGGGCGAGATAACAGAGTGGGCTGGCTTCGCTCTGGCTGGTCACTCTGTTCACAGTGCAGCTTTTGCCATCTTTACCGCAGTGGTCCTCGCCAGCAGGGCTGTGGCCCACCACAAGTAAGAACAATAACACACATACACACACTCAGCAAGAACTTTTTCCTGGAGTTCGTGCTGTGCACTTTAAAGAAAATTCCTGATTAACAGAGGAAAATGCCTTATTCTTGCCCTGCAGATGGTACCTTGCCAAGTTTGAAGACTACCCCAAAAGCAGGAAGGCACTGATTCCTTTTCTGTTGTAGGAAAGACTGGAAATTTAAAAAGGTATTGTATATTCTTACAGCAGCTGGGAAGAAAATTCACATAATTATTTTTCTAATTGAGGAAATCTCTGATGTCAGAACAAAACTGGAACACAAACTGGCTGATACACCGGCTGCACTGTTGTAATTGGTCTGATCTGAGCTGCAGGCGAACAACAGTCATCCCAAAAAGGTTTTTATTGTTGCCACAACTTTAGGAATAACAAGCGCAAAGCACCGAGAAACCTCAACAAGCATGGACTGAATGCACTGGAAGAGATGTGTTTACAAGAGAGGCAACATTCAGCTCTCCACTTGAAATAAGGAGATAAAGAAAGTGATCTGAGTGTATCTACACAGTAATATGTGAAATTTATAACACTCTGCATCAGCAATAAGAGCTTTGAGACTCACCCGATCTGCATGTTCTCCCAGTCGGAACATAAACTTGGAAATGCAAAGCAGACATTTAAAGTTCTCAGTAATCCACAAGACTCATCTGTTGCAAGTCTTTTTAACATCCATTCAGATTAAATAAACAAGTTCTAAATTAGGCACAGCCCGTTTTTCCTGCTGAATTTTGCTCTGGGTGTCATCGGAGGAACTTTTCTATTGACCCCATCATCTTAAAGTCCTGGAAGAAAGGCCACTTTGGAACTAAGGGTAACTGCATCTCTGGACTATAAAGACTGAGACTTACATCAGGCCTGTCTCTGTTTAGTGGGCTGCAGGGACATGGAATGGAGATCAAGCAAGGCTGTCAATAACTCACCCATGCCTGAAATGAGAAAATGCCATAGTTGCCCATGTCCCCCATGTTGAGGTTTCTGAGAGAGTTAAAAAAAAAAAAAGCAAGCGAGGAAGGAATGAAAGAGAAAAGTACTTGATAGGTGAAAACAGGAAGGGCTGCTTTTTTTTTAAAGGGCTGCTTTTTTTAAAGGATAGATATGAAAAGGATATATTTGACTTGTCTCTTTTGCTCGATTATGGTTTCATATTTGTTACCGTGAGTCATAATCTTGTCAGTGTAAGTTAGGACCTTTCTTGAATCATGTCTTACCTTGTAGGTACTAAGAATTTTATCTGCCTTATGTTTAATGTTTTTTAAAATGACTTTAGAGTGAAAACAAGTGCAACTGTCTGGAAAAAAAAAATGCTGTTTCCTCTCATAACTCTTGGCTGCTTTCCAACTCCTGTCACAACCAAGGTCATACTGTTATGAACTTTATAAATGTGTCACATCAAAAGGCATTTATTTTGTCATGGTTTTTGCACACAGTGTCATCAATAAATAATACAACTGCTGTGTATGAGTGTGAGTATGAATTATGGCTGTGTGTACCTGAAGGCTCTGCAGAGTGACATCTTTCAGGTATCCACTGTTTCTCTTTCTTATCCAGGATATTTCCTATCTGTGTATCTTCTTTGGGCAATCTCCTTGTAATTGCGTCACTGTATTAAACAACGAGTATTTACAACTGAGCCTGCCATTTGACTGTAGTGCCGTTCATCTTCAAGCACTGGCAATGGACTTTGTTTTTATATGCATCTGTAATGGCTTTTTACTCGAACTCGAGTAGAGACAGAGGCCGCAGATACTCCACGAGAGGAGCTGCCGAGTAATATATAATGTACACATGCCAGCCGGAGGAAAAGCAACCAACATTAATAGTCTTCAGCCTTCAAGACTGCTGCGTAACCGCAAACTACACCTACACCGCTGTGGTTTAGAAGAGTAATAAACATGCCTCCTGGCGCAAGTTTCATAGCTGTGTGTTATGCACCATTCCCCAGGCTGTATATAAAAGATGGACATGGAGTGGAGTCAATGTTGAAGGCTTTTAAATCTGCATTCTTTCTCATAGCCATTAGAGGGCGATTCCCCCGGTTGCAAAAACAAAATCCAGTTGTATAAAAGCCCATGAGAAGATGATCCCTTGATTTATTACTGTAATGAACGGTTTCCTAAAAGTGTTTGTCTCAATCACTAGTTTCAAGCTTTATTAAATACAATATGATGTTCATTTTGTAAACTGTGGTGCATTAGAGAAAAAAGGATAAAGTGAGATGTGCTTTCAGATGGGTCTACCTTGTGGTTGCTGTTGTTTAAGTGACCAATGATAGCAACAGTGAAAAGGCTCATTTCAAGGCTGCAGAGTCAGTACTGTCCAAAGGTCTTAAGCCAGCCCTTCACTAGGAAAATTGGAAATGGTGAAACAATTTCTTGAAACACGCAAATAATAAAACACAGCACATAAGACAAAAATTGAGTTTGTATAATTCTAACCGGCTTGAAAGTCAATATTTGGTACGGCCACCTTTATTCTTAAACGCAGCCTGAACTCTCTTAGGCAAGCTTTCTTATAGTTCTCCAGGCCTTTTTAAGGACATTCCAAAGCTCTTCTTTGGATGTTGGCTGCCTTCAGTTCCGTTCTCGATCAGATGATCCCACACTGCTTCAGTAATGTTGAGGTCCATTCAACACTCCACGAGACTTGTTGCCATTGCTTTTTAGTCCAGTTTTTGTGTAATTTGGCAGACCTCAGCCTTTTATCCCCATTTCACTTATTTAAGAATGGGTTTATGACAGCCACCCTTCTGTTGAGCCCATTTCTGATGAGGCTTTGGTTAACCTTCGATGGAGCAACTGAAGGGCCAGATGCATCTGTCAGATGTTTGCTGGATTTTGTCCTGTTTCTGAAGGACTTGGCTTTCAGATACTGTTCACCTGCTGTATACAGTTTTTTTTAGCTACCCCTTCTTCTGTCCTCCATTTTTCTAATTTCCTCAAATTCTTTAAGGCCACTGCACACCATGTCTAGATATGTCAAGTTTTCAGCTAACAGCTCTTTGGGAATTGCCTTGTTGGTGCAAAAATACTATTTTAGGCCTGTCACACTGTGTTTTCTTAGATTCAACTAAAGAAATTGGAACAAATGTATTTTTATGACAGGCTGCTAGTAATAGAGTGCCTAAAAATATAATTTAAAATGATAAAAGCAGCAAATATCCAAAGAAAAACCTCCGAAGACCTTCTGAAGACCTGGAGAACTATTGCTCAAGACCAATTTAAAAATTTAGAAGAAAGTCTGACTCCTTGGAATTAAAATATAAAGAAATGAAGAAGTACATTAGCACTCCACCCTCTTATCCAAATATGGTCATGGTTACTTCTGGTCTAAAAAATCGACATAGAAGAGGCCAAAACACTAACATTGAAGCCTCAAAATGCAATGACCAAAACGAATAGGGGACCTAAATGTGTCAGCATCCATCTTTTATTTACAGTTTGGGCCTGCAGTGCTGCCTCTTACAGATCGGAACAGGCTGTATGGATGGTTCTCACAAAAAAGTCTGAAATTAAAATCAAAGAAAATGAAGTTTCAAAAGTCTTAGATTAACTGTAAATTTGCTGTGTGGCTTAAAATTAAAAGATTTGAAAAAAGGCATAACCATGCCGAGTCATTTTTGTATTATTTCACTAGTTAATATTGTTCTAACTATCATTTGCACACAAAGATTTAGTTTTTTCGTCGCGTGGCAGAGAAAAGCAGATTTTGTTGCTTATGGATTTTCAACTGGTCGTTATAATGTGACTCTCTTTGGCCTTAACCTTTATTCGTGAGGTCTTAGCAAGCATCGATTGTGATTTTATTAAACTGTGCAGGAACCTTGCTGTCCACCTGTACTGCAGGTGATTAAAAAAGGTTGTTTTGAACATTTTCACCTTGCCTGTAGATGGCACACATTAGCACATCTACATCTTCTAGGTTCAAACTCTTTCTTTCCTGCTTGGATTCAGGTTCTACAGACTGCACTGCAGGTCCAAATCAGACTGTATAGAAAGGCCGCGGCCCAGATTTGTAATTCTGAACCCGCGGGAGCTGCTGCTCTGCAGTTGGATGATAATCACTGGGCCCATTTTAATGGTGTCCTTATTATACTGTACCTAACTGCACAGTGGGGGCAACGCACCACAGGCAATATGTTCGTGTGTAGAAACGGTGTAATGGCTGCTGACATTGTAAACGCAGCTATCCACTAATGTGGGTTAAATATCTGGAACATGCTGCAGCCTCATTACTATTCGAGCCACATGCACCCTCAGACAACTGCCTGCTTCCTTAATATTATCTGCTATTACTGTTATGCCCATGAGCATATTGGTGGCTTCTCCAGCCGTGTCTGTGTTGTGTGTATGTGCGTTAGGCATCTGTCAGCTACGGTCCACTCGTCACCAACGTGGTAATCCCATAAAAGCTGACAATGAGGCAAATCAGCCTTGAAATCGCACACAGTCAGTGTCGGCATTTGGCTTGAGCCAAGCCTGTGACATGAGAGATGAGAGGAATAACCTATTCAGTCTGGTTTGTCAATGTCTGTGTTTCGTTCAGGGTAAAATGGAAGGGATAGAAAGAAGAGCTTGGATTTCCACTGGCGTACAGTGGGAGTGAGCAGCTGTTAGTATGCCTGAGTGTGTTTTACAGAGAGCTGCATATCCTAGCTGACACGCAGTTTGCTCTGGGGGGTTTTCTTTGACTCTGTCACATGCTGCACGTGAGCAACGGCGGTTGGGGGCAGGCATTATGCAAGACACCCTCTCCCTAACTTTTTTTTTATTTTTTTTAACATGCATACACATCCCAGAAGGTGCTGGTTATCCCGCCTGCCGCTGCTTCATCATAGAGCTTAATGGGCCGGGAGATGGCTGTTACTGGGGCTGGGCAGCACACTGAGTCTGGAAAGATGAACACCACCTGCTGTGTATTACCTCTTGAAAATGAGCATTTAGATTCTGGGTCCACAGGAGCTCCTTTTAAGCTTACAAGGTGAAAAAAAAAATCTCACTATGTTGCCCTGTTGCACTCACTGTATTAAAAGCTTTTATGTCTTACATACTGTCTGTGTTGGTACTGCAGTTTAAATTTTCTGCTGTATGGATGTGAGCAGCATTTGAAGGGCCAGAGTCTGTGACTGTGGCCCCGAGCAGTGTTTTAGATGCTAGCTGACAGGGCTATTTCCCATCCCTGCTTAATCTTTTGAAGTAAATTCTATTTGTTTAAAAGTTGCAGTTCCATTTTCTGTCAAGGGTTTAAAATGTTTACAGTGGGTGTGACAATTTTCCTAAAGAGAGGAGGCTGGGGATCCATGACTAGATTACTCACAGAAAAGGACAGATTCCCTGATGGGTCGGGCGTGTTAATGTCCCCAAGTGCTACAGCTTTGCACGTATATATAGGAGTGTACACTCACCGGCCACTTCATTAGGTACACCTCCTTCAGCTGCATGTTAATGCAGATACCTGATTGCCCAGCCACATGGCAGCAACTCATTGCATTTAGATCAATATGACCTTAGACCAAGAAAGGCGATTTCAGTGACTTTGTTGGTGCCAGATGCAAGGTTATTATAGTTAACTAAAACTAAACTAAAAACTACGTGAGAAAAACTAGACTTTCGGGAAAAATCAAAACTACTAAAACGAAGTTAGGAAACTTACTAAAATAAAAATATAAATATACAGGAAATGTTGTTTGTTCTAGTGTTTTTCAGTTGGAGTAGATTTGGTTAGTCAGTCTGTCTGATGAGACTTTGGTGCATCTGTTTATTGAGACTCAGGGTGTCTACACGATTGTGACTCATCTGCCATCACAAAGTGTTGTGTTTGTGTTGAAAGTTCTGATTTAAATATCTTAAATCTTCCCCTGACAAATACCATCCACATTGTAATAATTAAGAAAACTAAAACTAACAGAAACTAATAAAAACTAAACTAAAACTAAACGTTTTCAAACAGAAACTAAAGTCAAATGAGCAAAGCGACTCTGGAAACTAACTGAAACTAAACTGAATTCAAAACACAACCTCAAAATGAAACAAAAATAAAAACTAATTGGAAAATACAAAACTATAAAAACTCTGGCCAGACGAGCTGGTCTGAGTATTTCAGAACGTGCTGATCTGCTGAGATTTTCCCATACAACCCTCTCTAGGGTTTAAAGAGAATATCCCATGAGCGGCAGTTCTCTGGCCAAAAATGCCTTGTTGACGCCAGAGGTCAGAGAAGAATGGCCAGACTGCTTCAAGCTGATGGGAAGGCAGTAACTCAACCGCTCGTCACAATTAATGTACAGAGCATCTCTGAATGCACAACACATCACATCTTGATGCAGATGGGCTACAGCAGCAGAAGACCACACCGGGTGCCACTCCCGTCAGCTAAGAACAGGAAACTGAGGCTACAATTCACAGTCTCACCAAAGCTGGACAATACAGGACTGGAAAACCATTGATTGATGAGTCTGAGTTTCTGCTGTGTCATCCAGACGGTAGGGTCAGAATTTGGTGTAAACAACAAGAAAGCATGGATCATCCTGTTTTGTATCAACAGTTCAGGCTAGTTTTGGTGTAATGGTTGGGGGACATTTTCTTGGCACACTTTGGTTCCATTCATACCAACCAATGACTGTGTAAAAGATGGATGATGTGGCTCCAAAAGTGAAGCCAAAACTTACCACTTGTGGAAGCTACCATCTTGCAATCTTGGAGAGTCTGTGAGTAGTGATTTGGGGTGGAGCCATATCTAATTTCCACCCACACACCCTGTGGGATGTAACGTTATCAGAATACTTTGTTAATCCCGGGGGGAAACTGCTTATGTTACAGATACTTCATTAAGTACACATAACTATAAGTATGAAAAATAAATATATATGTACATATAAACCAAATATAGTGTCCCCGATAGCATAGTGGCTTGCGCATTTGCATTTGAGTCCAGGTGATACAAGCCCCTCTCACCATGGAGGGTTGCGTCAGGAAGGGCATCCGGCATAAAACCTCTGCCAAATTACCAATGCAGATTAATCCGCTTTGGCGACTCCTTGGTAGAGAATACAAGGGAGTAGCCAAAAGGTACATACAAACCAGATATACAGTGTGGCAATAGGGTATATAGAGAAATAAGAATATGAATGTGAATATGAAGTAAAATTATATATATA
>VUQH01054019.1:0-12340 GCA_015106775.1 Etroplus canarensis | reverse complement strand
GAGCAAAAAAACAAAAACAAAATAACCCGAGTTTACCATAGTGTGGCTATACATTATGCATTTGTGCCCCTGTGCAGTGGGAGCGTGACAGTACACTCAGTACTGAGGAGCGATCCGGAGCCTGGATGTTAGCTGCATGTTTTTTTTCCTGCCTGTGGCTGCTGAAGCTAACCGTTAGGAAGCGCCGTGAAGGCAGCCCCAGACAGAGCGGAAGCGCCGTGATTTTTGCCTTTAAAAGTTTAAACTGGGCCGTTACGAGGCAACAAAATGTCAGCGAAACATCGAGTGGAATCATCGAGTGAAGCTGGTCAAACCTCTAGTGGGAGGTTGTGTAATAAAGCGACGGTATCGTCCGGTTTGTGAGTGGGTCGTTTATTTAGGTGTTGACCGGATATGCTGCTTTTAAATGCTAGCAGCTTACCTAATGGTTTCCCGTGCAGACGCGACTTTAAGTTAAAAAGCTAGCGTTTTTCAAAAACAGAAATATGAAGCTTTTTTTTTCTGTTCGTAAAATATAAGACATTTTACTATATATTTTTGCGCTAACCCGGGGGTGTCAAAAATACGGCCCGGGGGCCAAATTCGGTCCCATGAGGGGCGTTCTTAGGCGAATGAGGAAATTTAAAAGGAGATATAAATTCTGGATCTTTAACTGTATTTTCATCAGTTTTGCTGATAAATCCATGGTATTTTATATGCCAAAGATAAAAATTAGTAAAGAAAATGTGTTGTTTTTTTGTTGTTAGTATTCCAGTTAGTAACAGAAAACTTCCCTTTTTACTATTTACAATAGAATTTTAGGACATTTTTTGTGAATTCACAGATTATTTCTGATTTTTAATCCAGGATAAAGTCCTTTATTTCTTACAGTGTGCACCCAATGATCCGCGCAGATGGTTTTCTTTGATTTGCTACAGCAACATTTATTTATACGTACCTTCGGCCACTCCTTTGTACTTTTCCCTAAAGGGTTCACCGCGGTGGATTAATCCACATCGGTAATCTGGCTGAGGTTTTGCATCGGATGCCCTTCCTGACGCAACCCTCCATGGTGAGAGGGGCTTGTGTTCCCCGCGGAATTCAGTCAGGGACTTTTTGCTTGACAGGCGAATGTGTAAACCTCTGCAGTAACATTTATGTATAATGTGGGAAAATTGCGATGTTTGTCGAAATTGCACATTTCAATTACGTTGGTTGAATGCTTAGTTAAAAATTTTTGTACAAAGAAAGCAAAGGGAACAAACAGGAGGGATTTTTTTTTCTTGATAAGTTATTGGGGGATAGCTTTACTGGTTCAGCCCACTTAAGATGAAAGTGGGACGTATGTGGACCATGAGGTAGAATGAGTTTGACGCCCCTGGCTTAGAGCAGCTTGCATCAGTCTGTATATGCTCCTATATGTACTTTTATTTCACAGTTATTTCAGCAGCTACTCTTTATGGTATCTGGTTTTCAGTAGGGATGTATACATAGATTGGCATATCTTTTCTGAACTGCTGCTTCATTTTCTGTGTAGTAGTTTCCATCATATTCACCAAAACCCACAAAGCTATAAAAATGCTGTTCAGTCCCCTAATTTTACTGTAACCCAGGGCAGGTGTCAGACATATGGCCCACGGTCCAAAACCTTCATAGGGCGGGGTACACCCTGGACAGGTCGCCACTCCATTGCGGGGCCACCACAGAGAGACAGACAACCATTTATGCGCCCATTCACTATGGGCAATTTGAAATCTTCAGTTAACCCAACCCCCTTGCATGTCTTTGGACTGTGGGAGAAAGCCAGAGTATCCAGAGGGAACCCACGCGAGCATGGGTAGAACATGCAAACTCCACACAGAAGGGCCCAAGCTGGCTGGCCGGTGGATTCAAACCCGAGCCCTCTTGCTGTGAGACCACAATGTTCACCACTGTATGACCGTACAGCCTGTTATAATATTGGATTGTAGTTTGTGATGTGTGCATCACTTTAAAGTTGCAGCTCTTGATGTCTAAATACTCATACACTGCTGAGTAGTTTGATCTGTATTCATCTGCAAAATAATCTGTAACTAAAGCTTAGTTGAAAGTAAAATATTTAAATAAAATTCTTTTCTAGTAGAAAAGAAGGAGAAACTAGAGTAACATAGAAATACTTAAAGTACAGTTGTATTTCTGCAGGACCCATCCATGTTCTCATCCAGTGGTGCTGGGCATTGTAAGATTAGCAGTAATCTAATGCATTAGCATTGGTAGGGGGTTATGTCTGAATGGGGTGTCCACACGGCACCCCATGCCCCCCTCCAGGCATGCCCCTGGTGCACTGCAGTCAAATTTGACACAATTTTCCAGATTATTCTTTATGAAAGTTTGTCAGTATGGCATAACATGCAGGGGTGTATGATTATCATAATGACCAGGAGCACAGAGGCCACGGAGAAAATATATTTTTTTATATCAAGCTTGCTCAATATTTATGTAATGTGTATAAATTGTAAGTAAGTACTGTGTAAATGTGTAACATCTATATTTGTTTGTGTAATAAGCTAAACACTGTGATCTTATTTAAATGTAACGGTGCATTAACAGAAGTCCTCTTACAAAACAAATGAGCAAAGAACTTCCAAATGTGTTGCAGGAACTTGTGATATTTGCAATGGCTGCTTGCACCCATCTGGGAATTCTCTGGAACAACGAATCAGTGTCTGTCACAAAAGCACTTCCACATGTATAAGTTTCTCAGTGTGCCGAAATCTAAATCGTTCATCATTGTTTTCTCCTGAAAATGGTGAATTAATAACATATTGAGTACCCCCTGGATATTTGTGGTTCTACAAGTTTTCTCATGCAAGTTTTGGCATGTGCACTGACTAGTCTTGCTTTGGTTTGCCTTCAGGGGTGCCCTTTAAAGTCCTGTACAGAGAGGGAATGGAACAGTGTGAACATGAAATACATGGCTGTTATGATAGACTGAAGTTGTAAGCTTTAAGAGTGTTGACTTTAAGCTAGTTTGTCAGGGATGGCCCCAGCAGACATTCTTATTCTGACTGTGGAGTGTCAGCATTATGCTATTAGTATGGATACGCTCTGGCCCGGCTGGTTTGCTGGCAGAGTTTTCACCAAGGAGTGGGCACATGGGCTGAGTGCATTTCCTTCAGGGCTCTGGTAATTGATTGTGACAGTCCCCCCTGTTCTGTATTTCACACTGGCATCACGGCATGCATTCCTAGAAAAAAATGAATGGGCCGAACAGACTTCTTCTGTTCGAAGGCAGTTAACTGATCAGAAATCTGTACATTACATGTGCCCCTCTGTCAAACACCAAATCATATCAGCAATAAGCCTGGAACTCTTCTGGTCTTCTCTGGCCCCTCGTTAGTTTACAAAACCCCGTTTCACGTTCCACTCAAAACCTCAGGTGTGTTGTTGTTATACAGTTGTCTTCCCATGAGCTAAAAGTCTTCCTCCTCCACTTTTTGACCACTTTAGTTCTGACTTTTTCTTGGGCTGGTAGTTAGAATAAGGGCTGGGATTACAGTTAACCATTGGGCTGAATCAAGGATGGTGACGTAGGCATTGATTTAAAAGAATTTTCATCCTAAAAGATGGTGTTTTTGATCATAATTTTTCCTTTTGACCTAACAATTTAAAAATTAGTGCTCATGGTTTCTGGGTCTGATCCAGTTCTTACTGTTTATTACTGTTATATAAGCACTGATGACATATGTATTCGATACACTGAAACAACAGCTGTTGCTTCTGGATTAAAATGCTGAAGGCCCTGGTGTTTCAAAAAAGACTTTTATAATGTTACATTGTTGGAATGACTTGAAGTAAGGATGCACTGATTGTGAAAGTCTGGACTGAAAAATGCCATTAAAAATGACTATTTGACTGATAGCTGTTACAGATTCTAATGTTGTCAGTGGTTTTATTTTGCTTTTGTTATTGGTTTTCCCTTTTTGTTCCAGGGGTTTAAAGTCTTTCAGCTTTTCATCACACACTTTTCGAACATTAAGCCAGCATAAAATTGTTGTGACACAATAGATAAAAATGGGCCAGTGATATTGGTTAATGGCATCTTAGTTCCTAAAATGCTGATATCCACTGATGCATTACTAATTAAGGCTTTTTCATATTTTCTGTCATCTATAAATGCGCTCACCACTTCATGAAGTACACCTGTTCAGCTGCACTTTAATGCAAATGTCTACTCAGCCAAACATTTGGCAGCAACTTAATATATTTAAGCATGTAGACGTAATCTGGACGACCTACTGAAGTTCAAACTGAACACCAGAATGGGGAATAAAGGTGATTTACATGCTTTTGAAGATGACGTGGTTGTTGGTGCTAGACGGGCTGGTCTGAGTAATTCAGAAACTACTGATATGCTGGGATTTTCCCTTGCAACCATCTCTAGGGTGCCAGAGAATGGTCCAAAAACAAGAAAACCTCCTGTTAGCAGCAGTTGTGTAGGGGAAAATGCCTTGTTGCTAACTGTGTCTATCCCTTTACCACCACCCATCTTCTGATGGCTGTTTCCAGCTGAATAACGCACCATGTTGCAAAGCTTAGATCATCTCAAACAGGTTTCTTGAACATGACAGTGAGTTCACTGTACTTAAATGGCCTCCTCAGACACTACATGTAAATCCAAAAGAACACCTTCAGAGTGAATCTGCAGCACCAGCGTGATGACCAGAATCTCTGCCTATCAGGTTGAATTGTGAAAGAAGGATAGCAGCAAGAGTGAAAGGGAAGATTAGAAGAGGGCAGTGAGGTAGTGAGACCTGCTATGATGTATGGTTTGGAGACGGTGGTATTGACAAAAAGACAGGAGGCAGAGCTGGAGGTGGCAGAATTGAAGATGCTGAATTTTTCACTGGGAGTGACCAGGATGGACAGGATTAGAAATGAGTACATCAGAGGGACAGCTCAGGTTGAGAAGTTTGGAGACAGAGTCAGAGAGGCAAGGCTGAGATGGTTTGGAAATGTGTAGAGGAGGGATAGTGGATACACTGGCCAAAGGATGTTGAAGATGGAGCTGCCAGGCAGGGGGAGAAGAGGAGGACATGCAGAGGGTTGGTGTGACGGAAGAAGAGGCAAGGGATAGGGTGAGATGGAGACAGATGATCCTCTGTGGCAGCCCCTAAAAGGAGCAACTGAGAGAAGAATAAGAAAATGTGCGTATGTATAAGTAATCCCTAATCCTTAAAGGCTTTGGCTCAGACTGCCCTAAACACTCAGTTTCAGTTTTTTCTTCTCTTGGTTCTGTTTGATGTCAGTTAGAGTGGAAATCCCTAATATGGTGAGACAAAGGTTGACTTAATGGCAGGGGAAGAGAACTAAACAGCAGACAGTGGATGAAATGAGGGTCTTCTCCAAGGCCCAGTATAAGATGGATAATGATTATTTGGAACTATGAATGATGCAAAGCTATTCTGCAGTCTCAGAATAAGAATACTGAGCTGAAAATGATCATAACAGGTCTCTCTTTGTTAAAAGTTTATCTGGGGTAATTTACTTTCTCAAACTGGCACTGCTACAGAGATGAAGCATTACTCTTGTAGTTTCAGACAGGATCTAACCTGGTTGTAGAGGGCTCTTACAGAGCGAGAGAGCTTTTTTAACTAGTTTTTTGGGGAGAGCACAAACCTGACAGCAGCAATTTTTCCTTTTTGCCCTGTCATAAATTACTCATGGAATTAAGGTTAATTAGTGGCATCCGATATCTGCTACCAGCTTCGTTTGTCATATTAAACAGTGAAAGTGACAATCAGCGCTGGCTTAAATGCAAAGCTGCTTCCTGAAAATTTTGAACCCTGTGAAATGCTTACATGTAGAAGTTCATTAAGGAGATCAATGCTGCAACATGAGCGGCCACCTTCAGATCTGCTTGAGACAGTTTCAATAGGAAATCGTGTTTAATGTGGATTACTTGCCCCATTTGAGTACAATATAAGCAGTCCAGTGTGTTGCTGTGTTTCTTATTTTGTCGTTGAAGTTCATACAATCATCAGGTTGTTAGTTGTGTACACATTTGCAGGTAGCTATGTGACCTGCTCCAAAGCAGAGACTGTTGACAGTTCATTCTTTCAGTTAACGTTTATTTGTCATCCTGTCTGTTGTCCAGACTCCACGAAGAGGTGATGGACTTCTACAACTTCATGTCTCCTCGGCCAGAGGAAGCGGCTATGAGGAAGGAGGTGGTGAACCGGATAGAGATGGTCATCAAGGAGCTGTGGCCCACAGCTGATGTAAGACACACATGCACACACACACACACACACACACACACACACACACACACTCCCCTGTTCATTTGGGTTAACACAAGTCACACAGGTAAACTGGGATATCAGACTGCTCCTAAATCACAGTTGATCCTTGATGTTTTTACCAAATGTCAAGCAGTCTGTGCAGCCTTTTAGCTGATGTACAGTACTGCACTGGTCCTTTGGAGAGACCATGCACAGCTTTACAGATTGTCAGAACATTTAAGCCTGTGGAACATAACTGATTTCACAAGGCCAGCTGTCTCCAAAAAAATGGTAATGTTTATTTCAGGATCACTTAAAAACAATAGTACTATGTATGTGCATAATACCTAAATGCACTCACAAGGCATAGAATAAAGGGCAGTATGAATGTGTGTGAATGGGTGAATGGGGTTTGTAGTAAAAAGCATTCTCTGAGTGCTCAGCTGAAGTAGAACAGTGCTATATAAATACCAGTCCATGTTACTAATATGAATTGAAACCATGAATTCTTTGAACAGATCTGGCTTTAAGTCTTTTAGGTGCTTTGCTAAATTGGTATTTCCTCTTTTGGTCTGAAAAGCACAACGGCAATAGCATCACCCCTTGGTCGTTCACCTTCTACGCAATGTACTTCCACACCCAACTCTTAGTGCCTTCATTGTCAGTGGGTTGGAGTGGAGCTATTGCAGCAGCTACATCAACTTCCTTGTGTTGTTTTTGCTGTGCTTGTGGTTGTCCTCCTCCTTCTTGAGCATGTAAGGACTTGTATACTTGTAGGCATATGTTGGCCCCATCAGTTCTTGAATAAGTGCAGGCTTAATACTTATGCTGACTATGGTACCTATGCTACTAAAAAAAAAAACTAGTAACACCGTGTTTTCAGAATTTTGGTATTGTAAGTATCGGATGTGGTGATGTCCCTACTATCAGTAGGTTGAGGCCCAAAAATTAGTTTAAATTAAGCGTATAGGCTTCCAAAAATATTAAAAGAATAGCACTGAAGCTTACGAATTACCATGCCATATTACATCGATTTAATTCACCATCAGTTTGGTTGATTCTGAGTTTCTGGGGTTTTTTCCTCTCTCTCGCTCTCTGATTATTTCATTTTTGCTATTATTTACTCTGGCCTTTTGTACAGAGGAAACGGAAATCTTCATTAGAAAGCAAAAAGCTTCTCAGTTTTTTTTTTTCCACCAGTCATGCCGATGTGTATCTGTCATATCAGTTTGACAGAACAGATACACTTCTGCTGTTACCATCATGAAATGTCGTATTTACAGTAACCAAGATTAGTCAACAAGGGCCATATATCAGTCCATTCCTAGTTTATATGCTATATTATTATTTTTATTTTGCCACATTTAGTGACTTAATTGCTTGGCAACTTCACAGTGAAGACAGGGCGTGCAAGATTCAGTCTGGCACATGTCACCCCACCTCCTGTAAGTCCACAGCTTGGCTTTGTTTGGCAGTCTTTATGCTGTATGGCTGTAAGTTTGTATTTAATTGACCGATATGAGGTCGGCATTGATCTTCGCATCTGAATCTTGGCAAAACTATTTATTTTTAATAAAAGTAAAATGAGTCAAGTCCAACAAAAACTGCCCACATTACTAACACTGTAGAAGGAAATGAAATTATAAATAAGTAATTAAATCCCAAGCAATAATTAAGCAGGCTTTTTAAACATAAGTATCCATTTATATTTAGAAGTACTTGCACTTGTACAAACGGTGACAGAGGCTCTTGCAGCTGGTAGGGAAGAGTACAGCGAGGCAGGGTCGATGCAATGCCTCTCTCATTACTTAATCATGTAAAACACGTGCAGCGGTGATTTGTTGGCTGCCAATCTTCTCCACTTCAGCTGTGAGCCGCATTGTCAGATAAATGGATCAAGTCTCTGATTTGTACCAGCCTCCCTTTTCATTTCAACTTATTAATCCTGGCCTGTCATGGTGCTATTGCCTTGACGGAAAAGGAAAGAACTCCACTCTGCTTCCTTTGGAGCGTTTTTGCTTGCAGCCCTCAAGCACAGCATTTTTCTTCTTAGCTATTGTGTACTTAATTTGGCAGCATACTCAACTTGGCAGTGTTTACTGTCTCTGAAGTGGAAGCCGGAAATACCTAAGTCCTGGTAGTTTGCAAACATTTGAACTGGATATATACACCACTCACTCAAATGATCTGGAATCTATAGTTGTCCCGTGTTGCCAAGCCCTTTATTAGCTGGAATGCTATAATGTGTCAGCTTGTAAGCTGTTGAACAACAGCGTTTTTGGTCGTTTTCACATTTCTGCAACCTTGTTTTCCCAGGTCCAAATATTTGGCAGCTTCAGCACAGGGCTGTACCTTCCAACAAGGTAAGAGAAATCAAACTAAGAGATTTTTGCTCCTGGTGTGTTTTGCTGGACAGTAATTCAGTGTTATTACTATTATTTTTTTGTTCTCAGTGACATCGACCTAGTGGTGTTTGGGAAGTGGGAACGACCCCCGCTGCAAGAGCTAGAACAAGCTCTCCGCAAGCATAATGTGGCAGAACCTTTCTCCATTAAAGTGCTGGACAAGGCGACAGTGAGTAGAGACAACCATGCCTTGTTTCTCAGCTCTTCTACCTGTGTGCACATGTAGTATGTCATGGCGTCAGGGCTGGCTTTCCACAAAAGTAACATGCGAGATGCCATCAGCACTTTTACTGAAACGTACATCAGAGGTCTTATTTAAAAGCAATCGGTTTCTTAGTCAGGAGCTGCTGTAATTATTAGGACACTTTGATGTTAAAAATTAATAGTGGTTTCACTGGGTAGATGTTTCAGTTCTTTGAAGTCATATTGTGAGAGGTTCTGATCCACAGTCGGTGGCAGACAGGAACTAAATCACAGAAACTAAAGCAATTTACTGCTGTGAGATCAGCAGGATTTTAGCCACCTAAAAAGAATTAAAAGATGCAAGTTTAAGTTTATGCTAGTTTTGAACGTTTTCACCTCTTTATCTGCAGTCTACCATCTCTTTCAGACAGAGAAGTAAAGTGTGTGAGACTTCATTAGACTCCACTGACCAAAACAGTAATTTTACCTAGAAAAGTACAGGAGGTGTTCGTCCGCTGCTGCCTCATCTGGTTACTTAGTTTCTGTTATTGTACATCTTTACTGTTTTGCTGTTTTAGTTTGGATCTGAACTAGCCCGTTAAAATCCAAAATTCACGCAGAGCAGGCCAGACCAGACCAGCAGCTAATTTTCTTCAAGGTAAAAATCACTGTTTCTGTCATCATCTGGTGGCTCTGGAAAAAGTGACTTATTTCCTCAAGGATTTCTACAAATGAATGAACTTTGTAGACCATTGTTACACATGAAATTTAAACATTGAATCCAAAGTTTGAATTATTATTCATTGTTGGTCCAGTGTTGTTTCCACGCTTGCTGGAGTATAACTCCAGGCAGCAGAGGGAGAGCGGTGGTGGGGCTGTGCAAACTGGAGACTAAATCAAACTTTATTGCATGGCTTAGGTTTGCGAAGGTTTACATCTGAACAAACCACAAGGCTTCTGGAACAATGTCCTTTGGACAGACAAGACCAAAGTGGAGATGTTTGGTCATAATACACAACATCACATTTGGCGAAAACTAAACACAGCATGTCAACACAACCACCAACTGTCAAGCACGGTGGTGGAGGGGTGATGATTTGGGCGTTATTTTCCGCCACAGGATCTGGGCACCTTGCGGTTATAGAGCCAACTATCTTTGTATGCCAAAGAAAAGTTGACCAAACTTCGTCCACAACAATATTAGCATCTGATAAAGTCATAAAGAAACTTGTAGTTATTGACTTAGTTTTTTACAGGCCTATATAGAGACTAGTGAAAACTTTTTGCCATGTCTGTATGTGAGATGGTTACTGACTATTCTGACATACTGATGAAATGATTTATGAGGATTGTAGTCTAAATGCTCAACAGTTAATTTTTAGTCTTCTTAAATGTTATCTTCTTTGCAATAAGTAATAAACTATTATAGCTCCAGTAAATGGAAACCCAGGAGGAGACCTGGAATAAATCCAACCAGATCAAAATTTGGCAGCAAAAAAGTTCCTCTTCACTTCAAATGCTCGGTTAGAAATATAAAGCTTTGACTTATTCACTTTAATATCTGCACTAACCTCTGAGACTCAATTAGTGTCCTCCATCTGTTTGCCTCATAGGTGACACATTTTCCGTGTTTTGCTGGACTTCATGTCCGTTTTCCTCCTGATTAGCAGTTTGCTGTTTATTGGAAACCTCTATGATGTGAATGGCAAAATGTATACTTTGTAAGTTCTTGTTCACCCATAATGAAAACCTGTCACCATCTATTCAGTGGAGGTCAGTCATACTTCACTTACGGTCTCATTTCAATTCCACAGCAGCTTCCTTTCATTGTGTCAAAGCCATCACACACTGCAGCTCGGTCGAATCTGTGCACCTACATTGGAGGTGTTTATAGCTGTAATCCTGCAGTTTTTACTTTTGAAAATAGTAGCTCAGTAGCCCGCGCAATCACCGTGTGGGTTGTGCACACAACCAGGCAAACGACCACATGCTTCAGTGCCTTCTTGACTGACATGATAATAAGCAGTTAATGGCTGAGTTTTCATTTTTGGATTAGCTTTTCTTTCCAAAAGCTTGTCATTTGGGACAGTAGTTTTTTTTTTTTCCTCTGTGTTCCAGCACACAGTGAGCATGTTTTCACAAAATGACTTGACTGTAATGTTTGCTAATACATATCATTTACTCCTTCAGGTGCCAATCATCAAGCTGACAGACCAGGAGACTGAGGTGAAGGTGGACATCAGTTTTAATGTCGAGACAGGGGTCAAGGCGGCAAGCTTCATTAAAGACTACGTAAAGGTGAGAGGTGCTTTCAGTACTGGTTAGTGATGGATACATGGATTATTCTTCCATCTATCTTCTGTGTTTGTGAGATTATGCAAAATAAAAAGGTGGACCATAGGTTAAGACAGAAGTCTTTAGATTTTGATGAAGAGCCAGATCATTGTGTAATAGATCTCTGGCCTTGGTGTAGGATACATTTCTTGTTTTGGTCAAAGATCGAGATTTAAAGCAAAAATACTCGTTCTTCACTGACCATTCTTTTAGATTCACCCCTCCACACCGAAGTACTCTCAAATGACTGTGCGTAGCTGTTGCAGATTTGTCGCAGATTTACTTGGCAGATTTTGTGCTATTCCTTATTTTCTTTTCGTTTCCACGGAAGGCTTTAGCTTTGCATGTTTCTCCTGTTTGTCTTCATACCATGCCATTCATGCTCTTTACTGGTCAGATGCCTCATACTTAGCATAGACTGTATACAAAAGATGGCCACTCTGTCTTCACTCTGAAGCCTCAACATTCACATTTTGGCAGTTGCCATGCTGTTGTTCTATTTGAGCGAGGGTGGAGTGCTAAGTTATCAGCTAACACTAGCAAGCTTTGTTAGCAAGCTAGGCACATCTGCTAATTAGTGCTAAATTTCTTGGACAGGCTGTACTTCACAGAAATCCATGTTTGCCATTTTAACATAAGACTCTCTGGGGATGGTACTGCTTTTGCTGCAGCCTCATGTGGGCAGTAGAGGAACTGCCCACGTGAGGAAATAAAAGGAAATGGGAAATAAAAGTTCAGTTTTCATACCATCAAAGTAATAGATTTTAGCTGATGAGTAATGATAGCCATTTTACATTGTGATAGCCCTTTATAGTGAACACTAGCTAGCTAATTTAATTGCTCATACAAGCTAACATTAGTCATGATATCATAATACCTGGTGCATGATAGTAAGATAGTATATTTTTACACATTTGTAGGATGAAATTGTTGATGGCATCTCTGACAGCTTCTTTTCCTCAGGCAAAATGGGCCAGAAAAGAGATCTAACAGACTCTGAAAAGTTAAAAACAACAAAAAAAAAATTTCAGAGGTATACAGCACTCTTGAAATTGCCAAAATATTAGGATGTGACCACAGAACCATCAAATGTTTTGTTGCAAATACTCAAAAGGGTCACTGGAAAGCATTGCATCAGCAATGGGCATAGAGCTCCACTCTGACTCAGATGCCAGC
>VUQH01054013.1:0-16327 GCA_015106775.1 Etroplus canarensis | reverse complement strand
GTTAGAGTGAGGAGTGTAGTACAGTCAGTGCAGTGTGTGTGTAGTGTAGTGTTAGAGTGAGGAGTGTAGTACAGTCAGTGCAGTGTGTGTGTAGTGTAGTGTTAGAGTGCAGTGTGTGTGTGAGTGAGGAGTGTAGTACAGTCAGTGCAGTGTGTGTGTAGTGTAGTGTTAGAGTGCAGTGTGTGTGTGGTGTAGTGTTAGAGTGCAGTGTGTGTGTGGTGTAGTGTTAGAGTGAGGAGTGTAGTACAGTCAGTGCAGTGTGTGTGTAGTGTAGTGTTAGAGTGCAGTGTGTGTGTGGTGTAGTGTTAGAGTGCAGTGTGTGTGTGGTGTAGTGTTAGAGTGAGGAGTGTAGTACAGTCAGTGCAGTGTGCAGTGATGGAGGTGGAGCTGTTCAACAGTCTGACTGCATCCAGGAAGAAGCTGTTTTTCAGTCTTGATGTTTTTGCTTGGATGCAGCGCAGCCTCCTACCAGAAGGCGGAGGAGTGAACAGTTTGTGGACGGGATGGGTGGTGTCATGGAGGATGCAGGTGGCTCTGTCCCTGCATCTGGTGGTGTAGATGTCCCCTATGGGTGGTAAGCTGCACCAGTGGTCTTTTGTGCAGACTTTACCACCCTCTGCAGAGCCTTTGTCTCTGTCACCGTGCCGCCTCCATATCACACAGTGAGGACATCAGGACGCTGTCCACCACATGGCTGTAGAATGTCCTGAGTTTGTAGAAATACAGTGAATCTGGATCTGATGCAGAAATAAATCTTGATTTGATTTTGTTGGTCCAGCTTGTTGATGCAGAGTAATGCACACTAATCACCTGGATCTGATCCGGTCACAGGTGAACGGCATCAGGCCTTGTTAGTCTTAAATCATGTAGAGATGATCAAATCACAGGCACACATTTGGAAGATACAACATGACTCCACTGTGAGCGTGTCTCTGGTTTCTTTAGCTCATCTCACCTCTCTTCCTGTGGTTTGTGTCTATGTATGGATCCCATCTCTTTGTAGCAGTTTTGCATCAGTGCTCCAGTTCTGTGTCTTTGAAGTGCTTTTATCTGTTTGCATTGGCTTTGCGTCTGTTTGTGGCGTGCTGTAACAATGGCAGCTGTGGACTTCAGATGATGAGCTCAAGAGAGCTTCAGTATACAATAAAAAAGAGCTGATAACGCCACCCTGGGAACATTTACCTTTAACCAGCATCAGTAAGGCATTCAGGTTCATTACACTTATTAAACAGAGACGTATTTCCAGTCAATAACAGTTAGTTCATTAAGAAGTTCTTAATTCAGTGCTGTTGGCTTTCAGGTGGATGGGCAGCTGGTCAGGCAAGATCCAAGAAAATCACTTCAGTTCATACATACAGTTCATAAATATAAAAGATAGAAAAATGTAATATAAAAAAGTAAATGAACTTAAAACTTAAACTTAAAAGGCCAATATGTCACATGAGCACACAAAGTTAAAGGTTAAAAGCAGTATTATTACACTATATACACATATGGTGATAAAAAAATAGTCCAGGAGTCACAGGGAGGAGTGTGATGTCACAGGGAGGAGCTACAGAGTGTGATGTCACAGGTAGGAATGATTTCCTGTGGCGTTCTGTGAAGCATTGTGGTGGAATGAGTCTGCTGCTGAACGTGCTCCTGTGTCTGTCCAACACATCATGGAGAGGGTGGGAAGCATTGTCCAATATTGTCTTTAACTTGGACAGCGTCCTCCTAAAATCCCATTTTCTGTTCGTCAAACTGTGTTAACTTTGTCAGGTTCAAGGAGTTTTACAAACGAATGTCAATTAATTAAAAATATGTAGTGTAAAATAAATGTATGCATAAATGTCCCCCCTCTTTAATGGGACTGACCTGATTCGACAGAGGTCCAGCTAGTTGATTCCAGCAGTGTCACTGTGAAATGATCACCTGAGTGCAGAAAAATATGATCTGATATGACAGGATCATCTGACTCAGTGTGAGAACTACGGCTTAGGAGAAAATTTAATTTCCAGCAAGACAACGACTCCAAGCATACAACAAAAGCTCCACAGAAATGTTTCAAAGACAACAAGGTGAAGGTTCTGGATTGGACAAGTCAAAGCCCAGACCTCAAACCAATCCAGAATTTGTTCTGGACTTGAAAAGATCTGTTCACGCCTGATCCCCGAGCAACCTGACAGAGCTGGATCTGTTCTGTAAGGAAGAATGTAGAAAAATATCAGCGTCCAGATGTCCAGCCTGACTGAGACATGTCCACACAGACTCAGTGCTGTGATTGCAGCCAAAGGTGAATATTTATGCAAACTTTTATTTTACACTATATATTTTTAATTCATTGACAGTTTGTAAAACTCTTCTTTAACTTTGACATGAAAGAAGCTTTTTTTGCAAATTCTTGTCAAAAAAGCCAAATGACACTGACCATGATTTCATTTATTAAAGCAACAAAAGGTGAACCATCCAACAGGGCGAAAGCTTTTTATAGGCTTTGTACACCTGTTTCTGTTTTTAATCTCTTCCTTTGGTTTGTTCTCTTTTTAGTCTTCTTCTGCTCTTTTACTTCATTTGTGCGTCTCTGAAATGGCTTTATCTGTTTGCATTGGATTTGCATCTATTTGTGTTGATTTTGCATTTTGTCCCTCTCTTGTGTCTTTTTTTTGTCAGTTTGTCCTCTGCCTGTCCTTTTGTCTCTGCAGTGACTCCATCTGTTTGCATTAGTTTTGCATCTCATGATGTAAAATATGAGTGGCGTAGTCTAACTGCTTAGTCATTTCCATGAGCTCAGGTTCAGTCACGAAGGCTCCTAAAGCAGCTGCTCAGTGTCTTGATCAGACTAATAGAAGGAAAGGTGTGTTTACTGGGGACTATTTTGCACGGCGTATGAATCCTGATTTGTTTGTGTAGGAAGTGTATGCAGGACTAAATGAGCTGCGGTGATTGCTTTGCTCAGTGTTTGACTGTTTCTGCTCTAACTGTCATCAGATCTCATGACTCAAACTGCCTGCTGCTTCTCACTGAGACCTTCAGTCTGACGTAAACAGATCAGGGATCAGTGAGCAGCAGCTCAGAAACTGGAACGCTGCAGCGATCCCTCATGGGTTAGACTGAAACAGGAACACAGTAAACCAGCTGTGATGCTCAAGTCCTTTTATTTGTGTGGCTCGATTAAAGCTGACAGGAGCTGAGCCAGTGCCTTTAGAGTGGACAATACAAGATTACAGTTGAGCAACAAGGAGGTAATGAGGTAATAAGCAGCGAGAAGTCCATTGGAAGGACACGGTTTGTTAGAGGTGGAACTGGATCTGAGACGGGTACCTCAGCGACCTGTGTGTGGCGTAAGCAGATCAGAAACGTACTGTGGAGCTGAATCACTTAAAACATAAAGTAGAATTTAAAATCTGTGCTTCACTCGTGACCAGTACAGCTGAGCCAGGACAGCAGAGGTGTGCTGGGTTTTTTTTTACAGTCCCCTCCAAAAATATGGAGCCAGTACATTAGTTCTTACTTTGCTCTGAAAACATCTGAAATCAGAAGTTCAGCTTTTATTTCCTGCTATTTACATCTGCATTGCAAGTTTACAGAGGATCAAACCACACAGTTTTCACAGTGAGCATAAATATTTGGACATGACAGGATGGTACATCATATATGACTGATTAATCACCGAGTGGCCCTGGATATCTACTCTCATTTAGACCAACATGAAGAGAACTGTCATTCTGAAGCCGAGCAAAGGGGTGAAATCCATCAATGTTGGGTTTAGCCAGCATCACAATTTAGAATGTCCTGAAAAAGAAGGAAACCCACTGGTGTGCTGCGCAACAGGAACCAAGGAAAATAATATCTGATGACTGACAGTGTGAGCATTAAAGAAAAAGCCCAAAACGATGAACCATGAAGAACCTCCAAAGAGCAGGGCTGGAAATCTTACAGTCTACTGTTCCAAGGAGACTCAGAGAGCAACAACAAAGAGGTCATAATGCACGATGCAAACCACTCATCAGCAGCGAAAATCAGGGATGCGACAAAGATGACCTTCTATCAGAGTGATGTAGAGAAAGAAGGGTCCTAAACATGTCAGCTCATCTGTGTCATGGCTTGGGCTGCGTGGCTGCTTCTGGAACAGGCTCATTTTCACTGAGGATGGAACTCATGGTGGCAGCAGCAGAATTCTACAGAAAAATAGTCTGCCAGTTAACAGAGAAAAGCATCCAAACCAATCAGGAGGAACTTTATTACAATCTAAAACACACTGCCACCTCAACAAAGGATGGAAAAATGGAAGGTTTTGAACTGGCCGAGTCAGTCAGCTCGTAACCTAACTGAACCTGCATTTCACTTCCTGATGAGAAGACTGGAGGGAGAAACGTCACAAAGCACACAACAACTAACAGATGCAGTGGGAAAAGTCAGGAAAGGCAGAACCAAAGAAGAAACAATAAATCTGGTGGAGTGTGTGGAATGTGGAGCAAAGGATGTGTGCCCAGATATGGAGTATTTTTACTGTGTTCTGTTCCCTTTCAATATATCTAGATGTAAATACCAGAGAATAAAAGCTCAAACTGATCACTCTTCTTATATTCACTTCTCCACCTGGCACACAGATATCTTAAGTGCATAGCAACAACTCATTCACTGGCCTTGTTGTTCCAATACTTTTGGAGGGAATATAATTCCAGTTAAAACTGTGGCTGCTTGTCTTTGGACAGTTTGTAGTCCTGAAACCCCAGATACAGAGAGTGACAGCAGTCCAGCTGGGAAGAAAAAACAGTGTGGATATCAGTTTCTGGAGATGTGTCAGTAATGCAAATCCTGTCACCAAGTTAAGATTTTAATTTGTAGTTTAGAGAGAAAGTCAAACAGTTCTTACAGTCTGCAGAGGACAGACACTATAAAAACAGAAAAGTGCAAGATGAAATCTGCATATAAAAGCTTTTTTCTCCAGAATCTTTCGAGTCTCCACTCAAAATGCAGCAGTTCTTCCTACCTGCCTGCATCCCTCTGGTTATAGCCCTGTTCTGAAGCTTGAAATGAAATAAGCCTCCCTTGACCCTCCCGTGGATACCTGAGCCAAGAAATGAGAATGAATTACATCAGCAGCTCGTTCTTGATTGGTTTTAAATCACCAGGTTGCCTGTGGTCCTGATTCCGCTCAGGTCAGTGGTTCTCAAACTTTTTCTGTATATTAGCAAACTCTTACACGTGTCCTTTGCTTCCAAACACCTAAAGATTTTTTTAAATCAATATAGAAATCTACTGTATGGACAAAAGTATTGGGACACCTACACGTTCCACCGGCAGCAGATTTTCTGATCTTTCATTCTAAATCCAGAGGCACTGATATGGACTTGGTCCCCTTTTGAAACTAGAACAGCTTCCATTCTTCTGAGAAGGCTTTCTACAAGTTGTTGGAGTGTGTCTGTGGGAATTTTGTGTCCATTCATCCAGAAGAGCCTTTTTGAGGTCAGACACTGATGTTGGATGAGAGGGACTGGCTCACAATCTCTGTTCTAGTTCATCCCAAAGGTGTTGGATGGGGTTGAGGTCAGGGCTCTGTGTGGGTCAGTCAAGTTCTTCCACATCAAACTCATCCAACCATGCCTTTATGGAGCTTGCTTTGTGAACTGGGGCACAGTCATGGTGGAACAGAAAAGGACCTTCCCCAAACTGTTCCCACAAAATTGGAGGCATAGAATTGTCCTAAATGTCTTGGTAAGCTGAAGGATTAAGATTTCCCTTCCCTGAAACTAAGGGGCCCAGGCCAGCCCCATTAACACAACCCCATAGCATTATCCCTCCTCCACAAAATTTTGCAATCAAGCAGGTAACATTCTACTGGATTCACCAACCTAGACTGGTCCACCAGACTGCTAGACAGAGAATCCTGATTGGTCACGCCACAGAAAATCTTTAGCAAATCTCCAACAGAACGACTGGAAAAGAATGAAGGTGCTGCAATGGCCCAGTCACAGTCCAGACCTCAACCCCACTGAAATGCTGTGGACCTTAAGAAAGCTCTGCAGTGGACACAAACCTGAATGAAGTGAAGAGACGCTGTAAAGAAGAGTGGGGCAACATTTTTCCACAGATATGTTAAAGTCATTACTTTAGTGTTTGCTGCTGAATCATGTGATGGACTGTGACTGTCTTGTTTTTTTATTACACAGGAGTTTGGGGTTTTAAATTGTTGGTTGGATTTAGTTTAATTAAATGTAATATAAAGATTTTCAGTAAAACTATCCGGACACAGGAAATCATTTCTGCTGGTTGAACAGTGAAGCAGCAGCTGGATTAGAGCTTCCATTCTGTGTGTTTTAACAGCTGTAATTAAGTGCTGCTGAGAGGCGTCCACTGATCCACCTCTCTGTCACCTGCGTGTCCTCAGCTGTCCTTAATCCTCCTCTGAGCGCAGATTAAGTCTACAGCCAGCAGATTAGCGCCCCTGCTAATTTTATCTGCAGCTGACTCCTAATTAAATCCAACAGCAGACACAGATTGAAGTCTCAGAGCAGTTTAGGAGAAGCTGGTTCCACTCGTGCTAATCCCCCCTCCTCCTCTTCCTCACCTCTATAAACCTCTGTGCTGCAGGTCAGCGGCTCTGACTGTGTGTTTGGTCCTCAGGGTCTGCTCTACTTTAATGCCCGGCTGAGGATGCTGGAGAAGCGGCAACAGCAGATCAGAGAGCTGAAGAGCAAACACGAGAGGCTGAAGGCCGAGCTGGAGGAGGCCAAGAGCCGGCTGATGCTCCACCCGAGCAAATGGAGCGGAGAATGTGAGTACAGGCTGTGTGTGAGAGCCTATCCTCAGCTTCATACATCTGTGCAGGTGGTTCTGGTGGGACCACAGCTTCACTGTTGGCTCTCCCTGTGGCCTCCTGTCACTTTTTGGAAATGTGATACATTTATTTACACCTTTTGGACAGTTATTTGTTACATTATTTACATTTTTCTGCAACATTGTTTAAGATTATTTGACTAGTAATTACCAGGTAACAATATAAGTGGAAACAGTATAAGTTTGTACATTTACCTGACATGTAAAAGTAACCAGCAGGAAACGCCAGCCGACACCACCGAGCAGTTTGACCAGCACCTGTTCGTTTCGAGGCTGGAAGTACGGGCTGCTTTTGGCTGGTTTCAAACTAACATTACACACTGTAATAATTCTAATCCCACATACGTATTGTAGAGGTTTACACATTCACCTAACAAGCAAAAAGGCCCTGGTTCGATTCCAAGCGGGGCCACAAGCCTTTCTCACCACAGGGGGTTGCATCAGAAAGGGCATCCGGTGTAAAACCTCTGCAGAACTACCGATACAGATTCATCCGCTGTGGTGACTCCTTGGGGAAAATACAAGGGAGCAGCTGAAGGTATATAGGATTAAATTACTGTAAACAATCAGTTATAAACTCTTTACCGATGATAAAAAGGCCTAATGTAACATACATACATTATGACTGTATTTTTACACTGACTTTACTGATTTTTTTAATAGTGTGGAAATCAGATCCAGTGATCCAGGAGTGATATTGTGATATTGAGACATTTTGTTTACCGAGATAATCTCCACAAACTGATGCAGCTTTAATATTTTTTTGGAGCTCAGATGTGTAACTGATAAAAGTCAATGTTGTCACCCCACCACTGAGCTCCTGCGTGCGGTGGAATGTCGTCTGATTTAGCTTCTCTGGGACATGTCGACATCACAGCCCTGAGCCTACTGTACATGCTCCAAAATGGTTATGAATCAACACTGGTTGTTGCATGGCTGAATGTGTTGCGTTGTCATGATTTGCAAGACTTCGTAAGCAACTCGTATTGTCATGGAAGTCAGGCTGCAAACCTTTCATGGAGGGTTATCAGATGATCGTTTTCCTTCTCCTACTCTCACATACGTGGGATCCGGGCTTTCCAGGGATATATTTTCTTTGGGAGAAAAAATGTGAAACTATCTAAAGTGCTTGTTAGCTGAAGACTTTATTCCAACCAAAAACACATCATCTTAAAGTGTAGCAAAATTTCCTGTGGTGCGTTATGAGAGGGACAACTAATTCTAAGGAAAGCTGAAGACCAGTTTTGGTCCTATCTCTCCCTGACCTGAGGTCAGCGGATTCCTTCTTAATCACTGGGAAAAGGATGCATAGCTTTTTATGCAGGGATTTGAAGGCTTCTGCCCTTCAGCAGGCTTTCATAATTGGGCCAATCAGAGGAACATGGGCTTTTGTGGAGGGGTCCATAAAGAGAAAAGAGCTCAAACTGTTTGTTTCGGGCAGAGGTTGAACTGAGTGGCTAATAAATAAGGAATATTTTGAGCTATGATTCATGCAAAGCTACTCTAGTAAGTCTGGGAATAAAAAGACAGGGCTGGCAATGAGCAGAATGGGTGCTGTTAAAGTGTTGGGAGGATGAAAGCTGCTTTATTGTCTCTGCAGAGGTGTCTGAGCTCAGAGATGATCCCCTTCTCTCTGCACTCTGTTAAACTCTTGAGCAGATTTAGAAGCTGCCTCCTCCCTCTTTCAGCCCAGAGCAGCTCCTGACTCCAAACACCGAGTGGACCAGCAGAGTGCGCTTTTCCTGCTGAGTGCTGCCTTCGGCCTGAAGCCTCGCCCGTTAAAACTTCGCCACTCATCATGCTTCTATTTCTGGACTGTGGGAACAAAAGGAAAGAGCTCGCGGTGCTCCAGAGAGAGCTGGGGTGTTTGTGAGGAGAGGAAAGCCAAACAGCCTGAAGGGGAAGAAGGATTATATGAACATCTTTTCATTATTTCTCTGTCTGCAGGGCAAACTCCGAGGTCACCTCCAAGAAAAGCCTCCGACTCTTTTCACAAGAAACGCTCGACTCTGCAAAAACACAATGAAATAGTTGGCAGCAAAGGGCGAGCAGGCCCGGAGATCAATGACACGTTTTGATCAGGTCTGCATGAGGATCGCAGCATATCCCAGTGTGCCCTGCACCCTCAGAGGCCGTTAGAGTACAGCCAGCAAACCTGCTTCCATCATCTAAAGGGGACGACACATTGATTCTGTCATCATTTCCATCACAGAGTCATTTAGCTGAATTCCCAGGATACTGACACCAAACAGAAACCAGAGTTTACTGGACTGAAGACTGCAAAACTTCTCTGGACATACATGGGAAAAAGAAAGTGCACCCTCTTTCAGATCTATAAGTCATAAAAAAATCATCTGGTCCTAAATAGGTCCTCAGATGAGAAGCAGCACATTATGTTACACCGTGTCATTAGTTATTTAACATAAACAGAATGGAGAAGCAGAAAAACTGATCACTGATCATGTGTTCAGCATTCAGGTGTGTGGTAACACAACGTCCCAGCAAATTCAGCCCAAGGTCAGAGAAACTGCAAAAAACCCAGGAGCTACATGTCAGGCTCTAAAGGCCTCAATCAGCAGGTTGAAGGTTAAAGTTCATGACAGGACAGTTAGAAGAAGACTGAACAGGTGCAGCTTGTTTGGAGGGTTGCAGGAGAAAGCCTCTCTCTCTAAAAAGAACATGGCAGCACAGCTTAGGTTTGCAAAGCTGCATCTGAACAAAGCACAAGACCTGGGGTGGCTGTGGCTCAGAAGGTAGCGTGGGTTGTCTTCCAACAGGAAGATTGGTGGTTCACTCCCTGGCTTCTCCAGTCTATATGCTGAAGTGTCCTTGAGCAAGACACTGAACCCCAAATTCCTCCTGATGCAGGCTTATAGTAAAAAGGGTGCATGGAGTGCCCAGTTAGAGCAGAAAAGTGCTACATAATACCAGTCCATTTACTTCTAGAACAGTGTCCTTTGCACAGACCAGACCAAAGTGGACATGTTGGACCATAATACACAGCACCAAGCTCAGCATATCAGCAAAAACACCTCATAGCAACTGTCAGCGTGGTGGAGGGATGATGATTTGGGCTTGTTTTGCATCCACAGGACCTGGACACCTTGCAGTCATTGAGTCCACCGTGAACTCCTCTGTATATCAAAGTATTCTAGAGTCAAATGTGAGGGCATCTGTCCCACAGCTAAAGCTTAGTCCAAAGTGGGTCATGCAGCTGAACAATGATCCAAGCACAGCAGCAAATCTCCAACAGATGGCTGAAAAAGAAAAGAATCACTGTGCTGCAATGGCCCAGTCAAAGTCCAGACCTCAACCCCTTTGAAATGCTGTGGTGGGACCTTAAGAGAGCTGTGCATAAATGAATGGACACAAACCTCAATGAACTTAAGGAACATTGTAAAGGGGAGTGGGCCAAAATTCCTATACTACCACGTGAGAGACTGATCAAGTCACACAGAAAACCATTGCTGCAACTTATTGCTGCTGAGGGAGGTTCTACAAGCTGCTGGATCTGGGGGTGGACTTAGTTTTTCACACATAGCTTCATTTTTGTTTTAAAAAACTGACACTGTGGAATGTGTTGTGTGTTGTTTTGTTTGAACATATGTGAATAAATGCCTGATTTTAAAGTGAAACCTGCTGCATAGCAACACCCCACTGAAGGCTGATGTCCTCAGTGAACCCGAGCCACTGGCTACATGTCACCAGTGACCTGTTCAGGGTTAGCATCACAGCTACCCCTCTATTTGGTATAAACAGAACGCCTTTCAGGTGTGGAAGGGAAGCATCTTCCAGTTTCTGAAACATCTTGTTCAGGATGAGGCTCAGGTGCAGCCTAACCTCAGAGGTTAATGGAGTGCTAATACAAGTTCAGGATCTGAATGCTGTTTCCTGCTCCTTCATTGTCATTTTTCTGTGTGCACATAAGAATCTGACTTCTGTTGTTGAAAACTGAACCAGTTTCTCCTTTTTTCCAGTTGATGTGGACCAGGAGCTGGACCGGGAGTCCCAGGAGTACCTGGAGGCTCTGGCTCAGGTCACAGGGGAGCTGGAGTACTGCGTCAACCTGTGCAAGTCCCGCGTCATGATGGAGACCTGTTTCGACATCACTGCGACAACAGCCGGTGCCGCCACGCAGGGGGGACAGCAGGAGGTGGAGGTGTGACAGGAAACCCCTCCCATCATCTCACATCTAAAGACAGCTGCCACAACTTCATTCATTCATTCACAGGAAGACTGTAAGCTGCTCACAGACAGCAGGAGGAGAAACCAGAATCAAGACCCCCTGTTGGTCCCAAATCAGATCTCACAAAGGATGGAAGCTCTGGAAGTGCCTTTCTATTTATTATCATATTAATTTAATATCACTCTCCTTATTTATTATGTTGGTTCTTATGGTGCTAATCTCTGAATTTATCTGTTATGCAACAGGGTCTGTGAGCAGACATGAGTTTAACAATAATTAAAAAGTAATTCACCTCATATTATTTTGCTGCCTTTGACACCAACACAGTCAGTTTGTCTGGTTTGTCTGCTCCTGTCTCTTCTCATGAAGAAAGTTCCTCCTCACCTCAGAGTTTTAGTTTCCTCAGGAACCCTGTCCGTTCATGAGTGATAGATGTCTGTAAATCTACGTGGAAATTATACAAAAAGCTGCCTGAGGATCTGGTTTTTGATTCCTTTACTCTCATGGTGTTTCAGAGATTCACCTGTACAGATGGGAGCTGCTCGCTTAGAGTTCAGCCAAATATCAGAAACATCAAACTTTAATCCTGAACACCCTGAAAGCAGATTACACTCTTTAGACAGGTCACAAACAGAAAGATGACTGCAGACAGCGGAACTTGGCTTTTTGAAAACCTGCTTCTGGTTTCTAGGATCAGGTGTTTGTACATCCATCCCTGAGTTTGACCGTCATACATTCTCACTAACTGCAAATTAAATCAGGCAGCAGCAGTCAAACATTACAGATCCTTTCATTTCCGTGCTTCAGAGAGTTTGAGAGAACTCTCGATCAAACTCCAGGTGGTGACAGGTTTTTTTGTCCAGTATATATTGTGCTAGATGGTAAAATTTCACAAAGGGTTACATAAAACTGGGGATGTCTCATCTGAGTTTGTAACTGAGACTGAAGAAGCTGTAAAATCTGCAGATTTTTAATACAGTTTGGTGTAACAACAGGATTAGAAAATGAAGCCTCAGAATCCTGCTCTGCTTTTTGCAGATGATGTGCTTCGTCAGGCCATGGTCGAGGCAGATGGCTGCCCCTCCCTGAGCCTGGCTCTGCCAGACGTCTCTTCCTGTTAAAAGGGAGTTCTTCCTTCCCACAGTCACTAAGTGCTGCTCATAGAGGATGGTCTGATTGTTGGGGTTTTCTCTCTGATAGTGTAGGATCTTTTCCTTACAGTGTGAAGCAGCTTGAGGTAACTTTTGCTGTGAATTGGTGTTATATGAATAAAATTAAATTGAACTGAATGACCTTCAGCAGTTTGCAGCCAGATGTGAAGCAGCTGGGATGAGAATTGGCACCTCCAGGTCTGAGGCCATGGTTCGCAGATGGAAACAGGGGCAGTTCCCACTCCAGGGAAGCTCATTCGCACTGCTTGTATCCTTGATCTCTCTCTTACAGTCTCTACCCAGAGCTCGTGACCATAAGTGGACCAACTCCATAGCAAAGCCTATGGAACATAGATTGAACAGTAAATGGACAACTTTCCCTTCATGCCAGACCTCTGCTGGGTGTCTGGGCTCAGCCTTAAAGGTAGAGTGAGGAGCTCAGAGTAGAGCCGCTGCTCCTTCACATCACCAAGAGCCAGCTGAGGTGGTTCAGGCATCTGATCAGGATGCCTCCTGGGAGCCTCCTAGGTGAAGTGTTTTGGGCATGTCCCACCAGGAGGTGGCCCTGTGGCAGACCCAGGGCACTCTGGAGGGGTTACATCTCTTGACTGGTTTGGGAACACTTTGGTGTCCCCCCAGAAGAGATGGAAGTGGTCTCTGCTCAGACTGCTGCCCCGGACCTGGATAAGCAGCAGAGGATGGATGGATGGAAAATAATGTAAAGTCTGACGGCCGCTTGATGTAAAAGCTGCAGATTTCAGAGGGCAGTTTGGTGTCTCACTACAGTTTGCTTGTGGCGTGACGTGTTTTCAGTCTTACAGAGGGCAGGAGGTTACGAGGCTGGAACAGCATCAGAATCTGCTGAACCCAGGCATCCAGACTGAACTGAAATTTCTTTAAAATGAAAGACCTGTGAAGCTTTTTGGTTTCTGTTTTTAAGCCTTGAAGTAAATCCATGAAAATACATCAGTGCAGACTCTAAAGTGTTGCTTTTTTTCTCCGTCCTTCATTCAAACCTTCTCAGGCTCTTTTTAAAGTCGCTGCATGAAACATTTTCTATGTGACATTCTGCTTTTGGTTCCTCAGGTTTTCTCTGTTAGAATCAAACACTGATTAATTCCGTGAGGTTTCTTTGCTGATGTGAGACTTTAATATTCTATTCTTCTGTTTTTTCTCCATTTGTTTTTGTACTGTACAGTTTTATAATGATTTGTAAAGAAAAGTGCAGTGTGGATCAGAACAGAAACGTACAGGACGAGTGGATCTCCTCGTGTCATAAAACATGTGAATAAAGATTCTTTGGTTTAATGACTGTTTCTTTAATCTTAGACTGACTTGTTTCAGTTAAGTTCAGGCTCAGATTCACTCAAACAACTGTTTGTAAATGGACTGGTTCTTACATAGAGCTTTTGTACTCTGAGAATTCAAAGGTCTTTTTACTACAAGCCTCCTTCACACATTCATACAGCACTTTATTCTATGTCATTAAGTGCATTTAACCATCACACACATTCACACTGATGGATGCATCAGGAGCATGGACACTTTAGCAAGTAGACTGGAGAAGCCAGGGATTGAACCACCAACCTTCCGGTTTAAACAAAAAAAACAACCTGCTATACCTCCTGAGCCACAGCTGTCACTAGGTAATGGTTTTCTGAGGCGTTGTTCTGTTTCTACAACAGTTAATAGCAAAAAGTCATCACTCAGCTATCTGACCTCGTATGCTGTATAGACAAAAGTATTGGGTCACCTGCAGGTGCTTCAATGACCTCCCATTCTAAACCCAGAGGCATTGATATGGAGTTGGTCCCCCTTTGCAGCTAGAACATCTTCCACTCTTTTGGGAAGGCTTTCTACAAGATGTTGGAGTGTGTCTGTGGGAATTTTGTGTCCATTCATCCAGAAGAGCCTTCTTGAGGTCAGACACTGATGTTGGATGAGAGGGGCTGGCTCACAATCTCTGTTTCATCCCAAAGGTGTTGGATGGGGTTGAGGTCAGGGCTCTGTGTGGGCCAGTCAAGTAGTTTCACACCAAACTCATTCAACCATGCCTTTATGGAGCTTGCTTTGTGCACTGGGGCACAGTCATGGTGGAACAGAAAAGGACCTTCCCCAAACTGTTCCCACAAAATTGGAAGCATAGAATTGTCAAAAATATCTTGGTAAGATGAAGCATTAAGATTTCCCTTCACTGGAACTAAGGGGCCCAGGCCAACCCCATTAAAACAAGCCCATATCATTATCCCTCCTCCACCAAACTTTACAGTTAGACAGGTAACGTTCTCCTGGATTCACCAAACCCAGCCTGGTCCATTAGACAGATAGTGAAGTGTGATTGGTCACTCCACAGAACACATTTTCACTTATCCAGTGTTAATGTGTTTTATACCACTTCATCTGACGTTTGGCATTGTGCTTGGTGGCAGCTGTTCAGCCATGGAAACCCATGCCTTGAAGCTCCTGGTGCAGTTTCTGTGCTGATGTTAATGCCAGAGGAGGTTTGGAACTCTGTAGAGTGTTGGACACTTTTCTGCACTGTGCTCCTCAGCACTCGGTGACCCCACCCTGTAACTTTACATGGTCTGACTCTTGGTGGCTGAGTTGCTGTGGTTCCTAAATGCTTCCACTTTGCAATAATCCCACTTCCAGCTGATGGTGGAATATCTAGGAGGGAAGAAATGTCACCAGCTGACTTGTTGCAGTGGTGGCATCCTATTACAGTACCACACTGGAATTCAGGGAGCTCTTTAGAATGACTGAAGAAGTCTTGTGCGTCACAGAGTTTTGCCACAAGTTTTATTAATAAAGTATGCAGACTTTAATACAAAATACACGGTTTGTCATGGTCATATTCTTATAGAAATAGTTTCCAAAGAAATAACTAGTTATTCATTTGTAATGCTCTCCGCTTCCTCTGTAGAAATTGTGGCTCTTTTCTTCCTCTTTAGCTGCAGAGTGTATTCTTGCTTCTTTTGGATCTTTGGTGGTTGGTGTTTCCCTCTCAGTGGATGCTTGTCTGTCGGTTACATCACTTCACAGGTCTGACATTTCAATTCCCTCTCATCTGATTTCACAGCTCAGCGGCAGCAGTCGCTCACTCTGACTCGTCAGACCCTTAAATTGAGTCTGTGAGGAGATAAACTGGTAACCGAGTCTGAAAATGTCAGACGAGTGGACCCGGAGGGACGAGACGCGATTTAATCCAGCGAGGAAACACACAGAGCTGAATACTTCATCCAAAAACTGAATGAGAAAACAGAGTGACAGAAATCTCTCAGATGAGACTGAGAGATGGCAGCTATGAAGAGATCTATTAAAGGTTCTAGTTGAAAAGTCAGTAATGTATGAGTTTATACAGGCCTGTGTGGGGCACTGAGAACAGAAGTATTTGGACATATTTTGCTACTGAAGTACACCAATAACTAGTTGAAACAAAGCTGTTGAGGAATTTTGAAGGAGTTTCTGCCCCAACTAGAGGACTTTGGTCTTTCAGGGGCAGGAGACTGACATGCTGTACCAGTTAGCTCAGACAGAGCTGAGCATGAAGATGAAGCTGTCAGATTACCAGTCGATCTACAACCCCAAATCAGTAAAAGTTGGGATAGTATGGAAAACGCAAATAAAAAAGAAAGTAGTAATTTCTAAATTTACTTTGACTTGTATTCATTGCAGACAATACAACAGCACATTATTTAATGTGTTCCTCATGAATTTTTTTTTTTAAAAAAAAAAAACATTCCAATTTTGGTTCTTGCAACACATTTAAAAAAAAAAAAAAAGTTGGAACAGTAAAGCATTTACCACTTTGTAATGTTGCCATTCCTTTTCACAACACTTAGGGACTGAAGACACCAAGTGATGAAGTGTTTCCAGGTATAATTTTGTCCCATGCTTCCTGCAAACAAGTCTTATTGTGAGCAACAGTACGGGGTCTTCATTGTCGCATTTTGTGCTTCAAAATGTGCCACACACACTCTATTGGAGACAGGTCGGGACTGCAGGCAGGCCAGTCAAGTACCCATACCCTCTTCCTCCACAGCCAGGACTTCGTAATGTGTGCAGAGTGTGGTTTTGCATTGTCTTGTTGAAATATGCATGGACGTCCCTGGAAAAGAGGTCTTCTTGAAGGCAGCATATTGTACTCCAAAATCTCTATGTACTTTTC
>VUQH01054012.1:33961-45105 GCA_015106775.1 Etroplus canarensis | reverse complement strand
AAAACAAGGTGAGACAAGACGCAGACAGAGACGGAGACCACTAACAAAGGAGAACAGGCAAGGCATGGGGCAAAAAATAGAACATACATAACTCAAAAGCAAACACAAAAACCCAAGCTAAAGGCGGACCATGACATGGTGCTTTTTGCATGCGAAAGATGTAAAAGAAGCAGAGGTGAAAAAGGCAGAAAGCATAAAAAATTATGGCACTATACTGATTTTTCTGCTGCGTTGTGGAAGCAAAGCCACCCGTCTTTGCTATAGGTAACAGCAAATAGAGCTATTTTTTAAAAATAATTTGCTTTTTTTCTCTGCTTGTGTTTAATGAAATTGTTGCTCAAGCTGAGCACATTAATTAGAATGACTATAAATTGCAATAAATTTCGTATTTCTATTTATTATATTTACTTTAAGATTATATTAATATAATATGAGGTTCAGTTAGCTTTGCATAATTATAGCTGTTAAAAATGTCCTTTGAAGAGCACCTTTTAACTTTTATGTTTTGAGTACATTTCAGCATGTACTATTTCACTTTATCTTGAATCAAGAACTGAAGTCACTACTTTAACTTCAGCCAGTCATTTTTTATCACAAGTATCTTTATTCTTACTTGAGCAAGGAATGTGTGTTTTTGCCACCTCTCCTCAAATCACTACCATCCACACAGCACATTTTTACACAGTCATGCACTTGGAAATAGACTTTCATTTATAAATCACTTTTCAAGTCTTACTGACCACTGACAAATTTATTTACTCATATGTGCACCTACAGTCATGAGCCACAAGGGAGAACAAAGGCAACAGTGACATCATAAAATTTGAGATTTGTGTAAACATTTTACCTAATTCTAGTTCTGAAGATTGTACATGTAGAGAAATGGACTTGACTGTATCCTGAGACTGAACTGAATGAACAGCTAATAATTTCTGTACAAGATAGACTGTCACAAATGTGTGATTCTCTGACCTTTCTTCTAGCACCACCACAAGATTGTGTTTTTGAGCAAAGGTAAACTCTGCATGTTCCAATCAGGTTTATTTTTAAAAGGTCAAAATTTCAATTTATTCCATACTTTGGTAATCAAATACCCGCAAGAGTAATGACAATCCCAGCAGAATCAGTTGTACTTTGTTTGTATGGGGTGGTTGTAAATTTAATTTTCTAATACAATGGCAGAAGCAAAACTTGTATTTTTAAACTTCGTTTTTAGTAGCCCGATTACCATGATTATCAAACATCAGGACTTTAACTGACATCATCAAAAAATGAACAGAATCCAAGCTAGAGTTACCAGGTTTTCATATGAGAAGACAGATATACATGAGTCTTGATTCCTGAAGAGACCATCTGCCCGCAGCCGCCACAGAAAGACGCTAAAAAGCCCACTTAAGCTGAGGTACCTTTAAAGTGCATGGAAAGTGCATCCATGTAAATATTGAATACGCTCACAGTTTAGATTTCACTTGTGGATCAATATTGAAGCAATCTGGACCTTAATCTCATTTTCACTTATGTTTTCTTCTTGGTAAATGCTGTTGCAGACTGGCAGTCTGAGATCTCCATTGAAATCAAAAGATATTCAGCATTTAGGAGACTTTTCTCATGAATATTTTATTGTGGTGGAGTTTCTTTGTTACAAGAGTAAAGGCATGATTATCTAGCCACAAATCATATACATAATTCTCTACTTTCTGAAAGACTGAACTGAAAGTAGTATTTTTGGCTGTAATATAGTTTTAAGCTCACAGTGAGTTAAGGCAATATTTCAACAAAATGACAATCTGTAAATAAACTTACAAAATTTTATTATACATGCAAAGGTGTTGCTGTCATCTCATATATATCTTAGTTTCCCAAAACTCTTCTATGAACTCTTCTATTAGATTAATTTCCTAAAGGGAGGACATAAAGACTAGTTAACACAAAGATATAAGATTGACCAAATGTTTCCTGTCATCTAAGTATAAGTTGTGGACAGCTCAAATTGTCTCAGTTGAAAAAAAGACCCTTAAACCATGGCCACAGATTATCTATTCTATAACCTTCCCCTTTAAAATGATTGCCCTAAGCTACAGTTTACAGTTGACATTGATCATTTCATTCATTCAGATTGGTTGTTGATCTTCTCTAATCCACTTTCTTCTCTCCTTAGACCAGCCACTCCCATCTGCCCTGTTTTCTCCACCTCTTAAATTTCAGTATAAATACCCTCAGGTCACCACTACTTCTGTGCCATATTGTCTCTATAACTTAGCTTGTAGTGTTTCTGTCTTCTGGAGCAGTGGTTCTTGGGCTTTTTCTGGCCTACAATATTGCGCATTGTTAAATCAAATCATAACTATAAAAATAGTCCAAGATGAATTTTAATGGAGTTAAAGGTCAGAATTATAGCATCAGGAAGCTCTTATTTGTTTAAAGTACAAAAAAAATCTTATTTATTCAGTTGAGTTTCACTCCATATTTTTCCTGGTCTTCTACGCCCCACCTGCATTGGCTCTGTGCCCCTCCAGTTGGGCCAACCACACTGTTTGAGAATCGCTGCTTTAGAATAACAATTTGCAGTTGAAAGTTTTCTATATTTTGTTCCTATAGAAATAAGTAACTGCCTTCATTGGACATGGAGAAATACAGTAGAAAAGAAAGGAAAAGAATAAAAAAATAATAGTAATAATCTCAGGAGCTCATATACTCAGCATTTTGAACACAACATTTTTTACATGGTTTTATTTATATGTAAATAGGTTCTCTTTTTAAATTTTGCTATTTTCTGAAGAACTCAGTTGGTTAGACAACTAAAGCTCAGTGCAGCGAGACAAAAAAGGAACGTCAAAATCTTACACTGACAACATTAGAAGAGAGAAAGGCTATTTCTCATGAGCTAAATTGATGTGGTATGAGAAAATGGTGAAAAAATGTTCATAAAGATGTTGAATTGAGTTCAGTAAGGTTTAGGACAAATAGGCTAGATAAAGAAGAGATGTTGAATTTTATGTTCTTCTAGTTTTTTGATTTCTTTTTCTTTTTTCCCCCCTCTCTCTCTCTTTACATTTGCCTGTGTATTTTGGATTCATCCTCAGACTGCTCCATGTGTTTGTGTGTTTTTGACTCCTTGGTTTTTGTGACCTTGGACCTACATTTCATGTGAGTAAAAGTCACCTTTTTGCTTTTTATAAGCTGCCCTCTGTGTCATGGTCTTGGGTCATCGGAACAGAGCCCTGATTGCTGCAGTCACGAAAAAGAGAGTTTTCACAGAGTGTTATGCAGTCCTGTCCCAAACTAAGTACACCCTTACTGCTTCAATAGGGATTAAGAGGATAAATAGCAGCCTGGTGCTACTAATCAAATCTTCTTCTTCTTCTTTCGGCTGCTCCCGTTAGGGGTCGCCACAGCGGATCATTTGGTTGTGAATCCGCATATTTGATTTGGCAATTTTTTTACGCCGGATGCCCTTCCTGACACAACCCTCACCATTTACCCAGGCTTGGGACCTGCACTAGGAGTGCACTGGCATGTGGGCCCCTGTGGCTGGTTTGGGCACCTGTGGCTGGTTTCTAATCAAATACACTTGATTAATTGACCAGCAGCAAATGACACCACCTCTATAACAGCAGAAGTTTTGGCAGTTTGCTGAACTGGAACATTTACTGTAGGTGTATGTTAATTTTCCCAGGAGTGGATGTTCCAGCAAATTCACCCCAAGGGCAGACTGTGTAATGCAGAGAAATAGTAAAAAACCCAAGAGCTATATCTCAGACTCTATGGACCTCAGTTAGCTATAGTAACTATAGTATAGTAGCTATAGTAATAACTAACTACAGTTAGTTATATGTTAAAGTTAGTTACAGCACAGTTAGATAAAACTGAACGAGTATTGCTTGTTTAGAAGAGTTGCCAGGAGAAAGCCTTTTCTCTCTAAAAAGGACAAGGCAGGGCAGCTCTAGTTTGAAAAGTGACGTCTGAATAAATCACAAGACTTCTATAACAATATCCTTTGGAAAGACAAGACCAAAATGGAGATATTTAGTCATAATGCACAACACCACACGGGACTGTTTTGCAGCCACAGGACCTGGGCACCTTGCAGTCATTGAGTCAATCACAAACTCCTCTTTATGCCATAATATTCTAGAGTGAAATCTGAGGCCATCTGTCTGACAGCTAAAACTTTGTTGAAATTGGATCATTTAACAGGACAACGATCCCAAGCACACCAACAAATCTACACTAGAATGAAAAAGAAAAGAATCAGAGTGTTATAATGGCCCATTCAAAGTTCAGACCTCAACCTGAATAATTGCTGTGGTGGGACTTTAAGATAGCTGTCCATAAAAGAATGCCCGCAAATGTCAGTGCACTGAAGCAACACTGTAAAGAACAGTAGGCATCCACAACTATTTGAGAAACTGATAGTCACACAGGAAACAATTACTTCATGACATTGTCGCTAAGCATGCCTGCATTTTATTTTTCCCATGACTTGATAGAGCCCTTTGAAACATTTATTTTTCTCACTAAAGTAGATTGTATTAAAAGCAACAAATAAACCACTACTTACATACCTACTAACATACCTTTGAATATAATCCACATGCACTGTTGCTGCCAGGTATTTTATCATATATTTTTTTCTTTTTTTTAACATGTTATGACCTTCTCCCCTTTCTTAATTAAAGAACTCATTTTTGCACAAAAATGTGTGCTGTTTACAGTGTTCTGGATGGTCTACAAATCTAGAAAAAAATCACCACAGCTTTTCGGTGTCCTGCTATAAAATGTTATATATGCAATTATGGTTCCCAGAGGATGAATCCTAATGACTACTTGAGACCCCTAATTTTTTATCACTATAGCACACCAATGATGTTCCTTTGTAATCTTGATGGAAATGACTTAAAAACTGTTGGATGAACTGCCATAAATTTTTATAGGCATACTTTTTAATTTATCCCTTATAGGAAAATTGCAAATCCCAAATACACACACTCTTTGGGCTGCCCATCACAGGTGCCAAGGAGAGCAAATCTGGGGGTTCAGTGCCTTGCTCAAGAGCACCTCAGCAGTGCTTGGGAGGGTGTCAGCCACCACCTCCCTGGTGAACAGTCTCCTTCATACACATGGGTCCGGGAGGGGTCTTGAATTATCAGGTCATGAACTGGTCTTCAGGTCTGGGTCCAGGCAGGTCTTGTGCTGGTAGCCCTTGGTAACCCTCTGGTTTCCAGTTGAGTCTTCCAGTGGACTGAGCCACTGCCACCCCTACAATAACTTTGTTTAAATTTAAATAACTTGTTGAATAATGTTGAGACAACAGAATTAAGTATACTTACATGTTTCAGTGTTGCTGACTTGACCCACATAAAAAAAAATCATGGATAACTCAAAAGAGTTTATTGACCCCCTGATTTTTATTCCTCTTCAGCACAATCACAAATCTGACAGGCTTTTGAGAGAAATGACTGGAGAACTAGTCAGTGGATTGTCATGATACAGGACAGATATTTAGTACATTACCTCAGGTTATATTGTAATAATTAAACTGCCATTTCCAAAATATTTTTTAATTTCTCAAATTCTAACAACAATGTTGTAAAACTAATACCATTCATCATTATAAGCTATGCCGTGTATAGTGCTAATATATGAATATGATAAGCAATACAGCTGCTAAACACTGTCATGTTAGCATTATATTCAAAGCATTACTGTGCAAATGTGCAACTTCATGCAATTGTGTGGTTGAAAATGTTAATCTTATAAAAGAATGAATTCAACTAAAATATGTTGTTCTTTGTTAGAGACTCACTTAACTGTCTTTAAGCTACACAGTGCCCATTAGGAGGTCTCAAAAGCACAGTATAAAGCAACAGAGATGATTCTTTTGTTCTCCAAATAATTCTGGCAAAAATGTGAGGCAGGTGAGTAAGAAACAACTTGACCAGGGGCTCCATAGTGCAAAACTGTTGAGACCATTTCAACTGAGAGTTTATCAATAAGTCCCTCTCAAGAATCAGATAAATAATGGATCAAAGACAAATGTTACTTAAGATTCACATCCATCTGAGGGATTAGATCAGCGGGTCCAGACTTCAAACAGCAGAACCATATCAAGGGCTCTCTGACATGTTTTGAGGTTGGTTATTGATTATTGCTGGCTGCATTTCAGGACCATCATGGGTGACTGACTGCAGAGCCTCCAACCGGTCTGGATCTCCAGTGAAAAGTGAAGCTTCTGGGCAGAGGTTGGCAGGGAACAGCTTTTCCCTCAGCAGTGTTCAGCTGTTTATTTTTCTTATTTTTATAAACTAAATTCAATTTGGTTATTAGGCCAAAGATGATTCATCACATCATAAGCAGGAACTTTACTTCTCTAAGTGCCCTGCCTTTTATATGTGGAGGGTCATTTGGCTCAACATCGATGACTCCCATCATACCTTGCTCTCCTCCTGCATAATGCACTTCGGAGGAAACTGCAGCGTTGATCATTTCCTTGTCAATAGAGTCGTTAAACGTATCAAAGCATGCTTTATTGATTGGTTTTATTCTTAAGTTAATGTACTACAGAGTTTAGACTTGGACGCTCTTCTCTGTTTAACTAACAGGTAAACATGATGTCAGCACTCCTTGCCTTAAAGGCTTTTGATCTGCAGTGGTGATAAATAACCTCAAGTGAAGTTCTGATCTCTTTTAGATGAGGGAAATACAACATTTCTTTTTTGTTTCATTAATCTTAGTCAAAATTAGTACTTTTCCACAATATTCAGAGATATCAAACATTTCTAAATCATCTTTTGAATTGATTTGTTCCACAGTTACAGTGTTTTGAAAGAGGGAAGCTTCATTTGTGTTTCAACTAAAGAAAAACACAAAACGTGTCTGTGCTGTTATGCTACTAAATAGCTATAACATCTAACATAAAAGTTTTTGAGAAATTTTTGAATACGCTAGTACCAAATTCTTACAGTTATTTAAAAGTAATGTTCAAGCAAGTGAGTCAACACCAGCTTTCAGTACACCATGCCCCAAGTGTTGGAGAAGCTCCAGGCAGCTTTCTTAATGATATTTTGCCATGGAGTTTTTATGACTCATTAATGACTCAACCCCGAATAAATGAAAGGACAAACATGATGAATGCAGGTATTAAGATCCCACCATGCTCTGTGGCATCTATTAAAAAGCTATTAAATCAGCTGACCTTGTTTTTGAGCAAAAGGAGAACATTTAAGTGGCTGATGAAACATTTTTATCTGGATGGGAATCCTCCATGAGGACAGTGCCCACATCTACTGCAACTTACTGAATGATTTGACAACTCTCAGAGTTACCATAGATGTCAGCCCCAGTGGATGAAAGATCAGTCAGTAAAACAACCTTCTGTTCCTTTTCTGGTTCTTTGAGCTGACTGGGATTTTTCAGGCTATTCATACCAACCAATCAGACAGTGACTCTGCCTCTTTGAGCCAATCATTCCATCATATCACTGTCAAACTTTAAAAACTGCTTCTTTCTCTGCTGCTGGGAGCTGTTGCTTCAGTGTCAGATCTGTGCACACCATTCACCTTACCTCCACTTTTGTCAGAGCCAGCAGCCATGTGTTTTTCAGCTGAACTCATCAGAACTCCAACTTCACATCATGCATTCTAAATAAGGCCAGTTAATTTATTTTTGCTCTGCTCTGAAGACATTTGTGTATGAGATCAAAAGATGAAAATTAAAAGCGAGCTCAGCATTTCAGCTTTTATTCTCTTATATTTACGTCTAAATATGTTTTAAAAAATACAGAAAAAACACATTTTACATTGGACCACTTATTTTTAAAGTCAGTTAAAGTATTAGAACAGAATATTTTCAATTAAATTAAAGACAAAATACTTAGCATTTGGTTATATGTTGTTTTTTTTTTTTTTTTGCAATAACTGCATCAGGCTTATGCTCCACTCCACCAGATTTTTTTGTTTCTTCATTGGTTATGCCTTCAGGCTTTTAACGCAGCATTTTCAGTTGTTGTCTGTTTTGCAGGGTTTCTCTCTTCAGTCTTCTCTTTGGTGATGCTGAGGATGATGATGATGAGGTGAAATGCAGGTTCACTTGGGTTACCATCTGGTGATTGATTTGACTGGTCTAAAACCTTCCATTTTCTCCCCTGCTGAAGTCCTTTGCTGAGGTGGCAGTGTGTTTTGGATGATTGTCTTCCTGTAGTTTGAAGTTTCCCCCAATTATTTTAGATGCATTTCTCTGTAAACTGGCAGACAGTATATTTCTGTAGACTTCTGCATTCATTCTGCTGCTACGATCATAAGCTACATCATCAGTTTGTATGACTGAGCCTGTTTCAGAAGCATCCATTCAAGCCCAAGCCATGACACAATCTCCATCGTGCTTCGCTGATTAGCTTGCATGTTTTGAATCAATAGCAAATGTCTTGTTTCTACAAACTCTGGCCTTTCCATTACGTTGGTAGTGGTTACTCTTTGTCTCATGAGTCCAAACAGCTGTGTTCCAGAACTGCTATGGCTCATCTCTTATTTTTTTTTTCAAATTTTAATCTGGCTTTCTGATTTTAACCACTGATGAGTATTTTACATCATGCAGTATGGCCTCTATATTGTTTCTCTCTAAGTCTTCTTCAAAAAGCGGACCGTGTCATTTCCACCCCTGCTCTTTGGCAGTTGTTTATGATGTTATTGTGGGATTTTTCTTTACTGTTCTCATTATTTGTCTGTGAGAAGTTGTTGTGTTCCTTGGACAACCATGTCGACAGTGCCTGTTGATCAGTACACAGATAATTTCCCTCTTTTTCAGGATATTCCAGATTGTGGTACTGGCTGTGCTCAATGTTTCTGAAATGTCTCTGATGGATTTTTGCTTCAGAATGTCATACTTTTTTTCCCTCAGATGGCTCTCTGATCTTCATGTTGGTCTACCCTTCTAAGCAGCAAATGCAGCCTTCTCAGGTGAAACCCAAAGTTTAAACTGGAAGTAGATATCCAGGGCTACTGAATGATAATCGATCATATATGACACACCTGGATAACAAGAAACACCTGCTGCTTGTTATGTTCCAATACTTTTGCTCACTTTAAAAACCATGTGGTTTGATACAAAATGTGTTATGTTCTATTTTGTTTAACATGTTTAGATGTAAATACTCATCATGCTCATATTCAGCTTTTTATCTTACACACAAATGTCTTCAGCACATAACAAAAAAGAAACAAATTGGTCCTCCTGTTCCAATACTTTTGGATGGGACTGAATTAAAGAGTGCTGAATCTGTTCTACAGGATCCTTAATGGAACACTTTGCTTTGTTTTTTCCTTTAATTTGCTACTCATGTGCATTTCGAAAAAAGTGTTCTGGCAAATATTCTTTCTTTTAGTTAGATGAGATGTTTTTTTCCCATTTGTTTGTGTGATATAAATGAAGATAGAACTTAAACACTGGAAACAAGCCTAATAGCTTGGCTCTCTCCAGTGTTACAAAACTGGTGACTAACACCCTCTCACTGAATTAACACTATTATTTATTCTGTACACAAACAGAAACGTTAAATGTCAAGTCAAAGTATTTTTCTTGATGAACAGCAATTCATCCATCTGTGCATCCTCCCTCCCTCACTCACTCTGATTTTCTGCTTTTCAGTTTCTGTGCAGGTTCAACAAATGACATATAATAAGTGAGTTATTGTGCTTTTGGGGTGCTGGTAGGTGTAGTTTGATATAATTTGGGGGAGAGTCAGGTAGGCTGTTTCCCCCTGTTTTCAGTCTCTATACTAACTTTCCTCTGGTTCCACAGACATTTTGGCTACCATCTTATTTCAGAATTAAAACAAACGCTTCCCAAAATACTGAAAAATTTTGGCAATTTTCAGTTTCACTGAAGATGCATAAAAACTTACTGTTCAGAATATTTTAAACTGTTTAGGTGAAAGGGATACCTCTGTAGTATGGGTGGCAGTGGCTCAGTCCGTTGGGACTTGGTCTGGGAACCAGAGAGTCACTGAGGGGACTGGTTCAAGACTTGCCTAGAGCACCTAGAAAAAATGCTGGAATGTGGGGGGGGGAACAAAAAAAATGTTGCTGAATGCTGGTTCAAGGCTAGGATATATAGCAGATGGACTAGAGAGGTGATGGTTCACCCCCTGAGCGAGGCACCAAACCCCTCCCATGTTGCTCCCCTGGTGCCTTCATGGGCTGCCTTCCTTGCCCTGCTCACATATCTGTGGAGTTCTGTTTGTGCATGTAGCTGCATAACAATAATGGAGTGGAGGATTAGAAATTTCCCCATTGAGGGACTATTAAAGGGTTTCTTTCTTATACATCCCCAATATTTTTGTTTAGATATTTGGACATTAAAAAGCACCTGGAGGGGGGGCTTAGGATTGAATTTGAATCATACTTGTTTACCCAGTCAACAACTAAACTGCATGTAACTATAGAAGATGTTTTGGTACATTGTTTATAGTTAGACCCAGATCTGAAAACATTTTAGCAAAATGAATTTTCCTGCCTCTGAATCAGACTGGAATGGTGACATTAGACCGGTAGGCGTCGCTGTTTCTCTCTGATAAACAGACGGACCTGAAGGGATCCGGTCATGAGGAAAAATCTCCTGAATTTCATTAAAAATCCTCCCGGGAGCGGAGTGCTTATTTGATTTTTATAGCTTTAAAGATGATGATTAAATATAAGCTTACATTTTTTAGATTAAAAAAGGCCGCGGGTGCGTGTTAAACATTATCGTTTCATACTTGTGGTATTTCCATCCATCTCCGCGTCCCACCTCTTGCTTCCAATTATCTCAGGGGGCTGGCTCAGCTTCCAGTGGCGCACTTTTGATTGGCTGCGCCCAACGCCAATCCCAGGCTTGTCCTGTAGCCTCCTGTTGGCGAACACAATCCAGACCAGAAGTAAGAAAGTCAAATTTCACCAAGGGGGCTAAAAAAGAAGGGTGTCCTTATCCGGTTATACTTTCGCCTTCTTTCAAGGCTCCTCAATTAAGAAGTGTAGTTAGACTATGTCCTACTTTAGGGGCTCCTCGTTAATGTAATCTTGTAGTAAAACAAAGGAGGTTAATTGGACTTGAGGACTTGTTGGCTCCTTTCTACTGCTTTTTTTTTTTTTTTTTTTTACGCCCCGTGCCCG
>VUQH01054012.1:2011-33939 GCA_015106775.1 Etroplus canarensis | reverse complement strand
TTTTTACGCGCCGTGCCAGCGCAGCTGTCTGCGCACCTGAGTCCGCTGCTACGCCTGTGCGGCGTCAACATGACTTCACAGCATCTGAGCCGCTAAAATGTCACGGTGACACGGTTTGCCGGCGGCAGGGCTGGTGTGGTGAACCTTGGTGAAGGCTCAGCGTGTCACCGTGGAAGAAGCGGCGTCCAGGTGTCACCAGGGCAGAGCTGATGTGGCCGTTTGGAGGAGCCTGCTGGGATCTGACAGAGCGCAGGAGTTTGGGATGCGAGAGAACCCTTAGAGAGACAGTCCTCGGCTTCTTTTACCTGGATTCAACGCGGCCTGCCCAGAGCCATGGCCTTTGAAGTGGTGTGCGGGCTGGTCTTCAGGTTACTGCTGCCAGTATGTCTTGCAGCTGGTGAGTTTTTCTTTTAAAAGCCACTTTTTACACATCTGTGTTGCCCTTTTGTGCGCCATTTACTCCTGTTATACTTTCGGGTATACCACTCAAAAGTAATTTTAATGATCTTATCCTATATTTGATTATTATACTAGTAATTTAAATGTTATTTTGCAGAATAGCTGGATTCTAGTTTGTATTTTCTCACCTTTTTTACACTGATATAAATCAGCAGAGCTGTGGCATTCATTTAAATATCTAGTGCCAGTACAGGATTTCAACAGCAGCACTGAAATTTATGAATGTGTAAAGGTGTAATTGATTTCTTCTTCCTCTTTTTTTTTTTTAATGTGATTTGTGTTTGACCTCATGATAATGGAGGTCACAGTTCATCCCTCATCACTCCTGAGGGCTTTTCCTCCAAAAGTGACGCCAGACAATAAACGACAGACAGCAAAGAGACATGAACCAGCTATTATACACAGATTACAAGGCAGAGCCGTCATTTACCAGCACTGTCCTCCACCTGCCACCTTTTATTGGAGTTAATGAAGGAAACGCAGCCGGTACCAGTCACTGCAGAGTATACCCCAAAGGCATGGTGTCAGTGTTTCAGAGACAAAAGTATGCTGGTATAAAAATGAACTGACAATAACTAAATGTTTCATCATAAAGTCACAGTTTACTTTTTCCCTTTAATTTGAAGTTGTTGTTTTTTTAATACTCTGAGTGAAACATTTAAAGCTTAATTACATAAACTGTACCCTAGTAACTCTAAATACACAGCCTTCATAATATTGGTTATTGGTTTATATCTTTGGTTTTCACTGTGGTTTCTGAGTTTCCTTAGTGGCTATTAATGAATCATCAGGGTTGTTATTGAATTGTTCAGCTGCTGACAGTGTAATTTTTATCTATTAACATTTACATTACTATGACAGTGTTTGAACTGCATGTCTTGTGCTGTTTCACATTCCTCTGGGTTGCAGTCAAGTGAACTCTTTTTTTGCTGTTTTTTTCTTTTTGCTTTGTTTACTGAATTCATTACTCTGTTAAGAAAAGCGCTCTTCACGGAGGAAGAAGTTGCTGCTGTGTTACTGAAAGTCTCTGGTTGATTCACTCCTTTGCTATGCAGATGTGGAGGGTGATTCATACTGTCAGACTTGGGAGCTTCTTTTTATGTCACTTTTGGCTGCTTAATTTCATTTCAGTGAAGAAGACAACATATTATTACATACTTATTAATACTTCGCAGAGATAATGCTTGAAGTATTGTCTCACCTTGGATGCAGACTCTTTCAATTAAATGCAGTTTACTTTGGTTTTCAGCTGTAATCCTGTGGTAGGCCACAAGTGAAAAGTGATTAGTGTCTAACTGCCACTGAGGTTCCAATGTGGTGTCTGTGTAAGACTTATGAGGCTGAGGTACTTTTAAAACTAACAGCATGCTTTCTATAGATAAGCTCCACTCAGTACCACCATAATGCATCATTTGACAGTCTGACGCCCCTTTTATTTCCAGAAGCAATTGTGAGGCCGTGCATTGTCTCCATTAATTCGTGGAAAGTCGTTTTAACAGTATGAATTAATAATGTGGTTGTGAGGGAGAGAATATTTGCCTTTCCTTTTATCGTAAACGTACCTTTAATATTTCATGTTTTTTCAAAGTGCAAATGAGCATTCAATACAGCTGTACACATCAGTAACTGTCAGGATGGAGGAAATGCGACGTGGAAAAAAGGGCTCATATAGAAACGGGCTCAAGCTGTTTCTGTCATAAGAATCACCTGATGAGCTTTCTTTCTCATTAATGACCAAAGATCTTACCTTAAATAAAACATCATAAAACTCAATGATATCAGCCCATAAACAGTATGGGTCTTTGGCTTTAGGAAGCTGAATATGAAAGTATATTTTATGGCTTCCTCTGCTAAGTGAACCAACAGGAAATAAACAGCAGCACAGCAGATGTTATCTGACCCCAAACATCTACATTACCATTACTCTATACGTTTAGTTTTGCAGTATATGCCGTGACTGTCACTTTTCTCATGTCCCAGTGAAAGACTTGTCTGCTGGTGTTACATAGTGTGTGTTTCCTGTTGGCCATCTGACAGCACCTCTATTGAATCACACAGAACTGCTGGGCTCATGTGTACACAATCCCCTCATCAACCATACACACGCTCACACACACACACACACACACACACACACACGCAGACACAGACAAACAAACAAACACACATCTGCGCACAGCTCGAGTTTTGCTGATCAAACAGGCCGCTGTTTATGTGTTTACTGGCAGAGTTTGGGCATAATTGTGAGCATGCACTTTTCCAAATGTCTGATCTGATAACAAACCTGTGGTGCGACTGTACAGAAGGAGCAGCTAGTCAGCTGTACTGGCCCCAAACCTCAACAATGAAGCAAACACAGGTGGAAGGCAGCATAAAGATGTTACAAGGACCATCATTGGGATCGTGATGCTCTGCTGTTTAATTAAATATCTTGAGGCAGACAGCATTGATAAAATCCCACTGAACTCATCAGAAACAGCACACTTATCTTTTGAAAAAGTGGCAAACGTGTTCTGTTTAAAGCCAAGGATCATAAAGAAAAGCAAGCTGTGAAATGATTTAGAAGAGTTAGAGATTAAGCAGATTTTGTGCAGAAAAGAGAGCTCAGATAGTATCTTCTGTCAACATAGGCTAGAGATAACTCAGCAATACTTTGCTCAATCTTAGAAACAATTTAAGACAAAAGATTGATCAGTTGCACTTTTTATTTTTGTTCTGTATATAAAGTTTGAGCTCAAAACAGTTTTGAGCTTATAATCTAAATTGAAAATATTAGATTTGATGAGGTTTGGGTAGAAGAAAAGCTTGCTACATGAAGCTCACTGTTGCAAGTTGTTAAATTTCTATTATGATTTCTCAGCAATAGCTACTTCATTTAAAAACTCAGTCAGTGGCTCTTTCACATGTCTAAAACTCTAAAATTGCAACCTGTGCATTTGTATTATTGCTGTCAAGCCAAGTGGTTTGATAGTTAATTAATCACTTTAATAATTTCAAGTTTAGTAATTTCTAGTTTCAACTTCTCAGAAGGGAAAACTTGCGTATCTGATACTACACGGAATATTTCACCTGGAGCTGTACAATTTATTGCTTTCCAACTAAACAGTTACTCATGAAAATATCCTTAAAATATTTTCTTTGATGGTTAACCAAATGTGTTTAGGTTTGAGCTAAAAAGGCCAAAGGCTTGTAACAGCATTACTTTAAACTGTGGGATTTTGACTTTTCAGGATTTGATAATAGATGAAATAGATGAATCAAGGAAAAAATATGATTTAATAATGAAAGTAACCGTTAGTTTGTTGCCCAGATTAAAATAATTGATCCTTGAAGATGTCGTATGTGATTATGTCTACACAGAAAGTAGTGTTTTGCTTCCGGAAACTTGGAAATTGTGGTTATCTATCATGATTTAAAGGAGTCATGATAGATGTCGGTTTTCAGTTTCATGCTCAGATGAAAACAGTTGATGCGGCATGCTCTGGCTTTCTTCTGAACAGTTTCATTTTACTCTGTTATCTCCCAGTGCTTGGTTTAGCTTGGCACTGTGCTGTTTTATTTTCTGTCACATTTCATCACGTTTGAGGGCTCAAACTGTGAGATTAGTTGGTTGTGAAAGGCTGGTTTGGTTCTCCTGTGTTTTAGGCTTTGTGTGTTTATAATTATAGGTTTAAATGGAAGAAACAAAAGCCTGATTCAACCATGAATGGGGATTTTTGCAGTAATCTGATGTCTTGAAACAAGGGCAGTTTATTTTCATTCCTTGTGTAAAAATCTTCAAATGGTGAGTCATACAGCAAAGGCAAATGGTCAGGAAGACTGCGGTCAAGTGTCTGCAGACTAGCAGTGGGAGCATAGCCATATAGATACAGTTAGATTATCTGTACATCCAGTATGGTTAGAGACCAATATAGAATTATAACTGAGAGACAGTGATTAATGGTGATAGCAGGAAAATTTGCAGGTGTAGAAAGTATGCAATGCCACATTTAATGTAGATAAAAATGAAGTGGGTGGATAGAAAAAATGCAAGACCAAAAATTAAAGATTGTGAGTCATTCTCTCCTGAATCACCCAAGACATTTAGTTTGAAATCCTATCTAGCCTACAAGCTGAAAGCTTTTGAAAAGGAAAAGAAAAAAGAACAGTAATGATAATGTGCCATTTATGTCATTATATTTGTGATTTCTTTGTGTGGCAGGCCAAGCATTCCAGCATACTTGAAACTAATCACAGATGTTTGTGATTTGCCCCCCACAACATTTATTAACTTTCTCTCTTTTTTTTAGTTTTCATTCGTCTGCATTTGAGCACAGAGCAAACCAGAAGGTACACTTACTTCAGGGTTTCAGTAAGGGAAAAGTCAGAGCCAAGTCAAATGTCGATGAATGGGTCCATTGAGCATGCAAAGATAAATAAAAGCACCATTTTCAGCAGTTAAGTGTAATTTTTCAGTAGTTCAAGAGCAGTAGCTGCCGATGTCTGTGAGTAAGACGATAACTCGTGCAGCGGACCAAGTTGTAAACTCTGAGCTTGTTGATATAACTGCAAAGAGAAATTTGGAAGGTCAAACTGTGTCCACACTTTATACTAAGTCACTGTGTACTTTCCTCCCTTCCTCCCTTCCTCTGAACTAAAAATGTTTAATGAAATGTAAGCAGTTATGCTTATCACAATTTTTGTGAAAACTTAAGAAAAAATTGAAACTTTAAATATGAAACTGATTTCACACTCCAAGGCTCTTCAAAAGCAGCAAGTGCTCTATTGGGGCATTTCCAGGATTTTTAAAATGGGATGACATGGTGGTGGTGGTGGCATCTTCTAGTAAAGCTCAATATTTAGAAATAAAGTGTGTGTAGAAAATGTCATCAAAACATAATGCATGATTTTCAGGCTCATGTGCAGCCCTGTATCTTATTATAGATTCATTACACAAAAAGCAGTGCTGCACAAGAATTTCAACGTAATTTTATGTTGGATAATTGTTTTGCAAAGTGGAGAAAAAGTATTTAGACTTCTTACCTGAGTAAAAGTTCTAATACAACTTAAGTAGCTTTATAGCACACAAGTAGAATAATCAAAATATATTTAAAGTACCTAATGTAAATGTGCTCATTATATAGAATGGCACTTTTTGGAATTATATATATTATATTGTTGGATCATTGCAGCCTTTGAAAAATTCCACATTACATTAGCATCCACAACATGGTAGAGTAGAAGCAGAAAGTAGCTTAACATAGAAATACTTAATTGAAGCACATCTACTAAGTTACTTTCCTACTAGTCCTATTTATGCTCTGATCAGATGGCAGATAATGTTGGAGATCATAACATTCAAGTCCAGTAGCAATGGTGGAGGCCAATCATATCACCTCTGGGCACGCCCTGGGTATGTGTTGGCTCTATGGCTCATTTTGTTTAGACAGTAGAGCTGTTTAAATGGTTAAGAAACAGCTGTCAGTGCAGATGGGTCAGTCTCACTAAGGAAATGAGGTGCATCATGGATCAACATATCAATTAATGGTTTTTGGAAGTTTTAATTGCATCTAAGCATTTTAACTTTCATCATGAGACCAAAAGACTTCCTTGATGTGTATATATATAAATCTCTATATGTAAATATATATAAATCTCAGTGTGTTCAATCCATTGTTATGTGAGGTGACATAAAACAGTGCTCTAAATACTCTGAATTGATCTGCTGATTCTTTTTTTTTTTTAAGTTTAGTGATTTAAAAAAGACAGAGTGTGAAAATATCAGAAACCAATAGTGATCACTTTACTTTTACGCAAGTTAAACATGTGGAAAGTCTGCAGTCAGTAAACATTTTTCCAAACCAGTTATTTACTTATTAATAGCTGCCAATTAATAACTGAAAATTGCAAACTTTAAATTTCTCTGTCTTACTGTCACAGTAAAATCCGTCAGTCCTGGCCCTTCATTTGACTCCTTTTATTCAGATTTTATTCATTTTAAAAGACGAATTAAATGAATTTGGAACTGGAATTGGAAAACTTACAAAAATTAAAATTCATTTTCCTCCTCAGTTTAAAATCATACACACAGTCATGAGATTACACCCTCTTCACCCTCCATCCACATAACTGTGTTTCATTTAAAGTTTGGGCAAACAAACATGTACCTTTCAGCTGCTCCCTTGTATTCTCCACCAAGGGGTCACCACAGCGGATTATTGGCAGAGATTTTACACCAGATGCCCTTCCTGACGCAACCCTCCATGGTGAGAGGGGCTTGTGTCCCCACCTGGAATCAAACCAGGGACCTTTCACTTGAAAGGTGAATGCGCAAACCACTACGCTACCAGGGACATAATTTTTTTGCTTTAGAAAGTCTGAGGTGCATCATGTATTTTAAGGACATCTGGTCCATGACACTGACTGCGCTGTTGCCAAAAAAAAAAAAAAATTCAAATTTAATCTGAAACAAATGATCTGGTTTCAATAATACCCACGATCCATGAAAAAGCTTGAGATTCTTGCAAAATGAAATCTTCACATGTGATATAAAGCTGCGCTTAGTGAGGCATTTTACAGCAGACAGGCAGATATAACTGCAGGCTGCTCAGTCAGTTAATTGTTTCTACTGACAATCGAGGACTGTCAGGTCATTACTGTACTTCAGAACAAACGTCAGTTCATTGAGTGACTGAATTAAGCAAAGGCTCTTTTTGTGGTGCAGGCCAGATGAACTGATAATGAGGTTTGTGAGTGTCGAGTTTAGTTAGAAGAATGTTTTGATGCTTTACTACTGTAAGCGAGCAGTAACATTTTAATGATTCTCATCACGTTTCTCTCAAATATCTGTTCAGTGACTATCTGACTGCCAGCTTCTGCACTTCATTTACTCACATTATGACATGCATACAAAGCCATAAATGCACGATTGAATTAGTGAATATTTTGTTTACCATAATCAAAAGATACATCTATTAATGCTGGATTTGTGTCATTGTTTTTGCAGCTTGCCTGTTCAGGTACAATGTCTTGTCCTTCGTCTACCTCATCTATCTCCTGCTTATTCCACTCTTTCCAGAGCCTACAAGCACAACAATGCAAGGTAAGATATACAGTGCCACTCTGTTCACAGCTGTACTCTTTCAGTGGCTTTGACCATTGTCTTAAGAATCTTGACTGTTTCCCAAAAGCCCCCAGTTTGAATTGCATTGTTGTTATCTGTAATACAAATCTGTCCTTCTCCAGGGGAATTGAATTTCCTTGGGATGAGCATGGATTTGGCACGTAGTTAGGTCCATGAAAGGTAATATAAGTTAGAGCAGGCATGAGTCCATTTGTAATAATAAAATGGATCCATGACTAGCCAGATCTGAGACAGACAGAGGTGATCCAGATCTAAGGAGTTCTTGATGGAGTCTGATATTTTAGGCTCAAGTTTGGTTTATTTGCTCATATAATACTCATATAAATGATACAAAACTAAACACATGAGCTGCACTGTTGAGAAGAAAAGACCCAAAAGAGCTTGTAAAATATCTATCAGAGGAAAAAAAGAAAATTGGGATGGGGACTCTTTGATAACTGCTGACCACTTCATTTACTGAAAAGGAGACTGAAAAGTTGCTTCTAAGGCTCCACTGACTCTTTTAGTTGTTTGTTTTTAGTTGTTTGTATTTAGCTGTTAGTTAATTCATCCAATTTGAAGGTGGAAGTGACTGTTATTTTTTTTTTTTTTTTACTTTGTTGGTTTAGAAAAGAATACAATGAATGAAAATCTCCATATCATCTTTCGACAACTATGTAGAAGCCATTCATCCTGTAAAGAAATATAAATCACAGTGGACCTTGGTGGTTTATGAGAAGTGACTGAGGTGACTGTTCTCCTAACGGGTGATGAATGTGGGATTGCAGCTGCCAACTTCAGCTTCACTTTTATGCACTTCATCCACCACAAAAACACTAAACGGCACACCTCCCAGACCTCAGATAATATGGTATTCTGTAGGAGACCACATGTAGTGTTTAATAATACATAAACCCATATTGTTGGAGGGAAAGACATCCAGTCCGAGATTCATCTCTGCTTGTCTCCAGCTGAAATAACAATCAGGAAGTAAAGGAGAAGGAGAGGGAGAGGAGGGAAAGGACCAGAGAAAGTGGACCACTTAAAGCCTCATCAATAGTTAAAGAGACGCATCTTCTAGTAAAGCTGAATGTTCATGTAGCTGATAGCTGTTGATTTCAAGAGTCATTGATCAGTCACACCAAGATGTACATTAGAAATAACTATGGTATTTAATAATTATAGCTTAGCATTGTGTTGTTGTGTCAGTAATGCACATACGATGATATCATAAACTAGAAGCACCCCACAATGGTTAAAAATTACTGGATCTGGAGCTTGATTTTGATCACCTTTAAAATGCAATGATTTATCCCATCCCTCAAAAAAAAAAAAAAAATGTTTAAACTTGTTCATAACTTTGGAGGTATGTTGCACACAAACACACATATAACCTACATGGCAGAGGTAATAATTGTGCAATAGTTTTTTTGCATGCTATGTACCTCTCTGCACTTATATATTCAGTTTCGTTAATAGTAATAAAAAAAATATAATATAGTATAGTAATAAATATAGTAAATAAATAAATATAGTAATAAAAAAGGACAACATGCTGCAAAGAAAGTGATAGATGAATGTAACTGATTAGAATTACTGCTATTATTTTATTTTTATATTTTCTGTAGTCGTCATGATGTTGTCCTTACTGGGATTTTGGTTCTTCTTCCCTTTTTTAAAAAAACATTTTTGTATCTAGATGGATTTATTTTGTGAACAATCAACCCTAACCCTTACCCAGTTAATTCTCCCATTGGAAGGTAGATCAGCTTGCATTTGTGTATTTTGGTTACAGTTAATAAGTTTTAGACATTGACAGATTTTTAGAAATTTTGCCTCTGTACATCACTATAGAGGATTTTAAATCAAACAGTCAAAATGTGATTGAAGTGAAGACCTTTTATTTATGGGGTTTGACAAAAAAATTGGAATAAATCTTTAGGAATTGCAGCCATTTGTATACATAATCCCTCATTTTCAGAGGCTCAAAGTTAATGGAACGATTGACTATCAAGCAGTTTCATGGTTGGGTGAGACCTGTTACCTCTTGATTCCATAACACACTGAGCAGATAAAAGGTCTGGAATTGATTCCAAGCATTGAACTAGCTGTTTACTGAAACTCTTAATATGAGGTCAAAAGAGATGTTGGTGAAAGTGAAGGAGGCCATGATCAGGCTGAAAAACCAAAACATCACAGAGAGCAAAAACTTTAGGAGTGGCCAAAACAACAATCTGATACTTTCTTTACAAGAAGGAATATATTGACCAGTTTAGCAACACCAAAAGGCCTGGAAGACCATGAAAGACAACTAAAGTGAATGATTGCAAAATTCTTTCTTTGGTTAAGAAAAACTCTTCACAACATCTAGCTGAGTCAAGAACATTCTCAAGGAGCTAGGTGTATCATTGTCAAAGTCTACAATCAAGACATGCCTTCATGAATATAAACACAGAAGGTTTACAAAAAGGTGCAAACCTCTGGTTATACTCAATAACAGGAATGTCAGTTTAGGAACAGCTCATGATCCAAAACATATCACATTTGTTTTGGTATGAGCATTTACTATGACTTTCAGTGGAACCGGGTAGCTAGTGTTTATTGGTAATGTGAATGCTGATAGAGGCAGCGAGACGAATTCTCAAGCGTACAGGGCTATACTCTCTGCTCAGATTCAGCCAAATGCTCCAAAACTGATTAGACGGGTGTTTTTTAGTGCAAATGAATAATGACCCAGATCATAAAGCAAAAGCAACAGTTTTTCAGGTCAAAGAAATGGGATATTACTCAATGAAGAAATCAATAACCTGATCTCAACCCAATAGAGCAGCTTTTCAGTTACTGAAGACCAAACTGAAGGCAGGGAGAGCAGCAACTAAAGGAGACTGTGGTAAAGGCCTAGCAGAGCATCTTAACAAAGGAACAGGATTTGGTGATGTCCATGGGTTTTAGACTTCAGGCTGTCATTGACTGCAAAGGGTTTTCATCCAGTATTGAAAAAATTATTCTATTTAAAATTGTTAGTTTTTCCCTTTGCTTTAGAACACCTGTAAATGGGGGACTATGTATAAAAATAGCTGTAAAACCTAAATAGTTAATGGAAATCTTTTTTCAAACCTTGAGTTAAAGCTGAAGTCTACACTTTGATCATGTTTTGTCAGTTTGATTTAAAATCCACTATGATGATGTGCAGAGGAAAATATTTTAAATATTATCCCAAAACATATGGACGTAACGGTATACTGACTTCTTAGATTAATATTTTATAAACTCCTGATCATGTTCACCAGGTATGGAACGCAAACAGCTTATTCATAACGGTATAAAATAATAGGTCCTGGCAGAAATAAAGCACAGATAAAGGCAAAAAATTCTTGAAAAATGTAAAACATACTTTAAGAAGGAACCATTTTTACTTTGGCGTTTGCTTATCTAATTTTAATCTAACAAAATACCAGCAAAAATTGGTGAGTTGTTTTGACTAATAATAAACTGAACTTAAATGAGATGAGGTCATTCAAATACAAGATTTATTTGTGCTCTCTTGAGTAGCAGAGAGGTATTTCTAGGTGTAATTACAAGCTGCTATAAAAATACTATCCCCTCTGTCAGCTGTTGTATGATCTGACAAAAAACTAACAGACATTAGACATTTTAAAATAATTTTGTGTTTCTTATGTGGCAGTAGAATGTTTTTAAGTTGCAAACTAAAAGAGCCAGTCCACAAAAATGTGCAAATCTTTGATACAGGGGCAATAAAAGCAGAATAAAGGATAATTAAAAATTTTGTAGACATCCACCCCAACTCATAGTAAAACAAAATGTAGTTTATTTTTTGTTTAGCCATAACAGAAAGTTGATGAAATTTTTATTAGCTTATGCTTATGTTACCTTTTACTACTTTTTGTTGGAGTAATCAGTAACAGTATCCAAAACATGAGAGGAGTGAAGTAAATAGCCATCGGCGCCAGATAGTGTGAGATATTCTTTCAACGTAACCTGCCAGTGCATGTATCCCATCTGTCTGCCTCAGCTGTCTGTCATCAGGGAGGGGGCTGCAGGTTGACAGACTCAGTATGAGGAAGTTGCAGTAAACAGGATCTTAGCATTAGGATTCTCTATAAAACACCTGGAACTATTATGATAGCATCATGGCACAAACAGCTTATTTTAGGTATTTGTTAGATAGTTAAAGGGAAAGCACTATGTGCACTGTATGTACATAAGTATTGGGCCAGACCTCTTAAACATTGAATCCAGGTATTTCACTTCTGTTTCTGCAGGTGTATAAAATAAAGCATCTATCCATGCAGTTTGCTTTCACAAACATTTGTGAAAGAATGGGCCATTCTAAAGAGCTCTCTGAATTTGAGTGTGGTACTGTAATAAGATGCCACCATTGCAACAAGACAGTTTGTGAACTTTCTTCCCTCCTAAATATTCCACAATCAACTGTGAGTGATGTTATTGCAAAGTGGAAGGGTTTAGGAACCACAGCAATTTGACCATGAAGTGGCAGACCAAATGAAATTACAGGCTGGGGTTGCAAAGAGCTCAGGTGCATAGTGCATAAAAATTGCCAGCACTCTGCTGACTGAATAACTGCAGAGGTCCAAACCTCCTCTGGTATTAACATCAGCACAAAAACTGTGTGCAAGGAGCTTCATGGCATGGGTTTCCATGGCTGGGCAGGTGCATGCAAGCATTATATCATGTAGCACAATGCCAAGTGTCAGATGGAGTGGTATAAAGCACACTGCCACTGGACTCTGGAGGTGTGGAAACAAATTTTGTGGAGTAACCAATCACGCCCAGTAATGAACAAGTCTGGGTTTGGCGAATCCCAGTAGAACGTTACCTCCCTTAGGGGTTGTTTTCTAGGGTCATTTAGTTTCAGGGAAGGAAAATATTAATCATTCAGCTTTTCAAGCCATTGTGGACAATTCTATGCTTCCGACTTTGTCAGAACAAGTTGGGGAGGGTGTTTTTCTCTTCTAGTAAAACTGTGCTACAAAGCAATGTTCATAAAGGCATGATTGAATGAGGTTGGTGTGGAATGAGGTTGCACACAACCATGATCTCAACCCAAATGACCATCTTTGGAATATACTAGAATGGAGATTACAAGTCAGGCCCTCTCACCCACTATCAGTGTTGGACAAAAATTCCTCTAGACACACTCCAAACTCCAGTAGAAAGCCTTCCCTGAAGAGTGGATGCTGTTATAGCTGCAAAGAGGGGGATCATCTCCAAATTAATGCCTATGGATTTAGAATGGGATGTCATAAAATCTCCTGTAGGTATAATGTGTAGGTGGCCCAATACTTTTGTACATGTAGCGTGCTTACCTCTTTTCCTCTTCAGTACCGTTTAAGATTTAGCTAAAAGTCATCACTATGAAAATGTTTAATGAAATCAATCATATTTATACTGTGTCTGTTTTACTGTAGGCAGATAATCCTAATCTCTACTAACAAACAATGCTGTCCTTTGTTGCAATGAGCATGAAATTCCTCCTAATTCATGTTTTACAAACTTACTCTACATACTAAATGCTAAATAGACACTGACAGCAGAAACTTGTATTTTACATTGCAGAAGAGACTAACATACTCTGCTCTTTTAAAAATGTTTTGAAGGGATTAAAAAACAGATTGAGCCAAATTCACTGCTTTGTTTTGATGGTCTGTTTCATTTTGTCTTTTCATCTTTAAGGACATGAGGCAGTTAAATCTGTAAAGTTAATTTAAACCAAATGTTTGACATGAATTATTCATTAGGTGTGTTTTGCTTTAAAAAGCTGCAGCAGGGCTGTTTGCCCAAGGATATGTGAGTATGCAAGACTTCAATCCTAACTGGAGACAAACAATCTGGAGACAATATCTTATGCAACTTGTTGTTGTTTGTGATTTACTCTCTAATGTCGTAATTGCAGTATTTGGCTCCTCGTGCCCTTGAAGGCATTCAACTCTCAGTGGAGGTGAACAAAAATGTTAAAATGTTGATCTCATATGGGCAACTAGCATTTTAAGAGCTTAAACAGTAGGTGCTATAGGCCTTGTTAAATGAGCACTAACATGACAGATTTCCTTAGGGGAGTCTTTTAGCATTGTTACATGACTTTACATAAATATTTAATATTAAGGGTGACATAATAGGTTTGTGTTTTAGCTTGTACACTTTCAACAGAGGTTGTATGTCTTAAACCCAGCTTCTAGTTTATTTATTTGTTCATTAGATATCTTCTTTGTCATGCCTTTTTACAGACAAGATACTTTTTCTCATTAGTGAGTCAGGTATCCCCCGTGGCTTAGTGGCTTACACATTTGCCTTACAAGCAAAAGCTCCCTGGTTTGATTCCAGGTGGGTACGTAAGCCCCCTCACCATGGAGGGCTGTGTCAGGAAGGGCATCTGATGTAAAACCTGTGCCAAATTATCAATGTGGATTAATCTGCTGTGGAGAATACAAGGGAACAACTGAAGATGCATTTAGTAAGTCAGGCCACAGTCTTCTTCCTCGAAATGGCTGGGGGTCCTTGAAAAACATTTAATTAATCTTTTCTGAAACTATGATTTGGCAGGACAGGTTGCTTCATCAGGTCTTAATGTTGCCAAATGGATGCAGTTTTTGGAAAAAGATGGTTATTGTTAAATCCAAACAATGCCCTCTGTTTTCAAAGTAGTTAAAAAGTACTCTCGGGACAGTATTTTGAAAATGAAAAGTGAAACAATGTACTTATTTGAGACGAGCATTGGCAACCAAAACAGATGGCCGTCAGACAAGAAAAAATGTTCTTTTACAAATAGGAAAAACAAGGACAAAGCCAAACCAGTTGCAATGTCCTAAGCCTTAGTACCAGTTTTGTTGCAGAAGCTTCCTAGAACTCCTCATACCTCACATTTACAAGCATTCCTTTTCCTCATTGTTAAAGCATAGGGAATTGCAATGGGAAATTAGCATAAATTGTTTTTACTTAAACATTTTATGAGTCCAACATGGTTTGTAGTTGCACACATTTGATAAGGTTAGCCCCCAGTGGCCCGAGGCTCAGCAGTAACGCCTCACCTTAGCCAGGATATTGTGCCACACTATAGTAAAGCTGTTGTGCATTCCCCACAAGGATGCAGTAAATTTAATGAGATGAGGATGTTGCCCAGTGAAGTGAAGCCCAAACTGTGCAGATATGTTAAATGGTTTAATACAACAGAGCTTATTACACAGCAAGCAACATTTCTGCTATTTATTAATCAAAGTGTCAGTCAAAGCTTCATCAAGTGTCATTCACCTTCCCTTGAAGATGAACATTTTCATTTTCATAATTACAAGAAAAACCCACTGTTGAGAATTTTAACAATAACAACTCCTGAAATTATCCCAAATACCTGTAGGTGAACAATAAAATGCCCATGTGTTGAACAGCTGTGGCAGCTCCCCTGCCTGTTCTCATCCTACCCTCCCAGGATCAGTTGTGTCCACTGACATCTGTATTCCTTACAGTCAACACCTACATGTTCTTCTGGCCTTGGACAGCCAAGTTTTTAATTGTGAACATGAACAGCCACTGAAACTGAAGAGCAGAATCAGGTTTAAAAGCTGGTTCTGCTAAACGATAAGTTAGACGCTTAGAGGTCTTGTGGTCCACCAGAATGTTTATTTGACTTTTCAGTGGAAATAAGCTTCACTCAATTGTAGAACTGCCAGTTCTTAACCAGGCTATGTATCGTGATCCACTGAAAATCTCCCTTGGGTGCTCTCCCAGTCACCTTTACCTTCTTTACCAATTCACTCAAGACAGCTTCAGATGCTGGAGTTTTCTATAGGAAACAGCTGTCCATTTTCAAATACATTCCCAGGTCTGTACTAAGAAAACTATATCACAAGGCACTTTTTAAATAAATATTGCATAACTTAAAGAAAAAAATTTTCACACACGTGTTTGATAAAATTCTCTGTCTACAAGAAAAACAGCAAAGAGACTTTTGTGTGTGTGTGTGTGTGTGTGAGAACGAACATGTGGGAATCCTTAAACTGAGTGGTGTTGAACTCACTGTAGCTGCTCTCTTCTTCAGGCCACACAGGGCGTCTGCTGCAGTCCCTGTGCTTTACCAGTATGTCCTTCCTGCTACTCCACATCATCTATCAGATTACTGTCCATAGCCTCGTGGCCAGGAACAACATCAACTCCAACTTCAACTGTGAGTATACCCTTTGTAGTAAAGACTCTAAGGACAGTGAAGTTTGTTCTGTATACAGAAATAAAGAAGCTCTTATAAGTCAAGAATCCAAGAAGCAGGAATGGAGTTGATTGATTGAGTCTTCAGTCTGTTGTCCTTGCATTCTGGAAACTTTCATAAAGAAACACAGAAAGCAGCTTATTAGTTTTTAGAAAGTCAACAGACTAATGAAGCGACATTAAACCCTTTAAAGTAATGCTCTGCCAAGATGCGAGTCAAGGCAGAGGTATGTAATCATTGCAGTTTGCTTCTCTGTGTGATTACACGATCTACCTGGAATTCATGAAAAATGGAGGAGAGGTGGAGCATGGGCAAAAGAAGAACCCATTAATTTTTTTTGTGGATCTGCATCACTTTCTTTAGAAATTGGCAGAAGATGCGCTCTTTGAGTGCCCTTGGAGTGTTTTTCTGTTTTAAAAAATTATGTATATTAAAGATGAAATGTTTTTTTGCAGGGAACATAATTATTGCCTTGGTTGTATTCACTGGCAAATCAAATATGTTTAAAAAGACTTATCTTGTCTTTTGATATTTAAAAAATACCTCTCATGTTATTTCATAACCTTAACCATGCACTGTAAGGACTTAATAGTGAATTATACTTGTTGCAAGTTTTTAGTAGAGGTTATGTTGTATATTCTGTATACAACCTGTGTAGGTTTTAATTTACAGTTGAGTGTTGGTTCACCTAGCGGTAGAACCGAAGCAATACTACTCTAGTAATTTGTGCCTAATTGAGTCATATTGCTCTATGTCCAGTTTGTCTTAAAATGTTAGTTATTGGCCTTTAGCTGTATTACTTGCTTCAGAATCATTATGAATTGTGAAATTTAAAACCAGCAGAGCTAAGTTATTAACCAATCAATTTTAATAAATTCAGTTGAATAACATGTTTTGTCACATGGGAAGTTAGTACAGATCTTCTTACTTTCTTTATTCACAGTGGCTTAATTAAACGCTAACATTTTTCATGACTGGAGGTGGCAGAGCTGAAGATGTTGAGATTTTCCCTGGGAGTGACCAGGATGGACAGGATTAGAAATGAGTACATCAGAGGGACAGCTTATGTTGAGATGTTTGGAGACAAAGTCAAAGAGGCAAGGCTGAGATGGTTTGGACATGTTCAGAGGAGGGAAAGTGGCTACATTGGACAAAGGATGTTGAAAATGGCGCTGCCAGGCAGGAGGAGAAGAGGAAGACCACAGAGAAGATTCATGGATGTAGTGAAGGAGGACATGCAGAGGGTTGGTGTGAGGGAAGAGGATGCAAGGGATAGGGTGAGATGGAGGCAGATGATCCGCTGTGGCGACCCCTAACGGGAACAGCCGAAAGAAGAAGAAGAAGATTACGAAAACAAACAATTATTACTTCAATTAACGTGTTAACCCTGAAGAGTTTTCAATTTCCTAACAGTCCATCTTTGGAAGTCTGTTAATATGCTATTTTGGTTTCTTATATTAACTTAATTTGTTGAGTTAGTGAACTTTCAGCTGTTCATTCATTAAACTTACAGTCATGTGAAAAAGACGGCTTTCACAGGACTACATAAAGTCCTGTGAAAGCTTTAGCTTATTTCGTGACGCCTTGACTGTCAGCAATCTCTGCTGGAATCAGAAACTTCTTTGAAAGAACATAAGCAGCTCCCACTGATGAATCACAGATTTTTTTGTTCCCACATAGCCAAAATAGCCCCAGTGTCTGATTACACTTTTTGGGAGGTGTACACACACACAAGCCATGATGTTGCTTCAGTGCTCCTAGAGCTGCACGTAGCTGCTGGAGTTATGGTGTGAGGCAGAAGTAAAAATGAGGTTAAGCTTAACTGTAAGACATTAACCATGCTTTACTTGCAATAATTGGATATAAAGGGGAAATAATCAAGATTTTGTGAGCCAATGCTTCACAGATGTGTTCATTAAAAGTTAGTACTTAGAGACTTTGTGAGCGTTTGCATGTAGTCTGAGCATTCACAGACGACCAAAGTAGGTGAATTCTCTTCCTTTTGGGCCATTGGTCATAACAGACTGTGTGCACATGTGTGTCCCATTTATCTCACAGGTCCTTCTGTGCCTGAACTCTGACCTCAGCCATTGATGACAGATCACAAAGTTGTACATCACCAAAAAAATTGTAGCTTTTTCACAACCTAAGGGAAAGTTTCCATCCAAAATGCTAAGTGAAGCCATGCATCATTTGCAGAAATGAGTAAAATATGCTCTTAAATAATAATTTTTTCAGAAATACACTCACTTTTATTGCATTTTGTCACTTCATGAAGATTTATGGATCTGACACATTCCTCAATGTAATTAGCTTCCTTGTGCCATATGGCAACTTAGAAAAAAGATACCTGGTGCCAGAAAACCAAACACTGCAAGTTACTGACTCAGTGTTGGGAAGGTGTTAATAGTTGGCCTTGAGCTTCTCATGAAACTCTGTATCAAACTGTAAAATTTGAATGTGTCTAGACGGGACAGACCCTGACCTTGTGTTATAGTGACTTGTTCTCTCTAATGGAAGCAACTCGCTTTCCTTTGCTGAGAAACAACCAACTCAGAAGGCAGAACGAACCTTATCGCTTCAGGCAGAAACTCACAGCACTGCTCAGAGAGGGTAGACTAAATATTCTCTGAAGGAAAGCTTTATTACTGATGTCTCAAGGGGCCACAATTTTTGGCATAAACCTTGGAGTTATTATGAATTTTATGCTTTTATTCTATATAACTTGCCTTTTCCGTGTAAACAATAGATTTTTAAAAATGAAACAACTAAGCAAACATGGTTGAAACAGCAATTTTCTCTCCCTAGGCAAAACAAGTTGTGGTATGATGGCAAAAGCTGTACCATAAACATCCAGATGTTACCAGTTCTGTGTTCAGTTGTGATTAACACCCTTTGTTATAAAGGAAGAAATATTGTTATATTATTGCTGTTAAAAAAAGTAAATATGTGTGTTTTTAATTTCATATTAAGTTGACAACCCAATTTTTTCACTCCATGTATATGGACTAGTATTACCTATCCCCTGTTTTTTAAATATAAGAAAGAAATTTATGCCATGTACATATAAAGTGGATAAGTGGAAGAAAATGAAGGAATAGATGTGTAGCTACATGTACATTATATACAGTTGAAACCAGAAGTTTACATAAACTGTGTAAAAAGACACAAACATTTTTTTTCTCCAATCCAAAATGTTAATAAACCTCAAACCTGAATATTTAAGGAAGTGAAAGTGAGGTTTTGGCTTTTGTACAAGAATATCTGTGTATACACAATTATTAGGCAACTATTAGTGTGGAGAAATATTACACAACTCAAAAGAAAAACAAAAATATTCCCATCTCACTTGTTTGTTTTCACCTGCTAAAGTGAGAATAATAAACAAACAACTCAAACTTTACAAACATTTCTGATATTTCAAAAAAAATCAATCAGTGACAAATATGGCCACAATTCTTTTCAATAACACTCAAAAGGCTTCCATCCAAGGAGTCTGTCAGTTTCTTGATCTCCTGACCATCGACTTTTTGTCCGGGAGAAATCACAGCCTCCCAGACACTGTTTAGAGAGGTGTACTGTTTTCCTTCACTGTATATCTTACGTTTAAGAAGTGCCCACAAGTTCTCAATAGGGTTTAGATCAGGTGAGGAAGGAGGCCATGTTGTTGTTCTTTCACCTTTAAAGTCTTTACTGGCCAGTCATGCAGTGGAGTACTTCATTGCATCAGATGGAGCATTGTCCTGCATAAAAATTATGGTCTTCTTGAAAGATGCAGACTTTTTCTGTACCACTGCATGAAGAGAGTGTCTTCTGGGAACTGGCAGTAGGTTTGGGAATTAAGATCGAACAAGCTCATCTTTAATAATTCCAGCCCATACCGGTACCCTACTCCCACCTTGCTGGCGTCTGAGTTGGAGTGGAGCTCTATGCCCATTGCTGATGCAGCCACAGGCCCACCCATCTGGTCCATCAAGAGTCACTCTCCTGTCATCAGCCCATAAAACTTTTGAAAAATCTGTCTTCAGATATTTCCTGGCCCAGTCTTGGCATTTCAACTTGTGTGTCTTGTTCAGTGGTGGTCGGGTTTCAGCCTTTCTTACCTTGGCCATGTCTCTTAGCACTGAACACCTTGTACTTCCGGACACTCCAGGTAGGTTGCAATTCTGGAATATCACAGCACTGGGGATAATGGGTTCCTGGTAGCTTCATGTTTGATTCTTCTCAAATCTTTGGCAATTAATTTGCGTCTTTTTCTTGCAAGACGTTTTTTGCGACCCTTTTGGGTATTTGCAACAAAATGTTTGATGGTTCTGTGGAATCAGGTGGGAACACAGGGTAACCTATCAATGTGGAGGAAGGTGAACCCAGGTGGAATATATCATATACAGAAGGTGCAACCTGAAAGAGGTAAGAGACTGCAAGGTGGTGTCAGGGAAGAATGTAGCTAGGCAACATTGGATGGTGGTCTGTAGGATGACTTTGGAAAGCAAGAAGAGAAGGTGAGACAGTAGAAACAAGGATTAAATGGTGGAAGTTGAGGAAGTAAAAATGTGCAGAGTTCAAGGAGGTGTTGAGACAGGCTCTGGGTGGTAGTTGCAAGTTACAAGATGACTGGGAAAGTACAGCTGAGGTGTAGGGGAAATGGTCAAGAATGTAGTTGTTGTGTCCTCTGGACAGAGGAAAGAAGACAAGGAGACTTGGTGATGGAATGAGGAAGTACAGGAAAGCATTCAAAGGAAGAGGCTGGCAAAGAAAAAGTGGGATAGTCAGGGAAATGAAGAAAGTAGACAGGAATACTAGGAGGCTGAGCGCGTAGCAAAGAGAGAAGTGTCAAAGGCAAAAGAAAAGGTTTGTAGTGAGATGTATGAGAGGCTGGACAGGAAGGAGAGAAGGACTTTTATCAATTTGCTAGACAGAGAGACAGAGCTGGAAAGGTTGTGTAGCAGATTAGGGTGATTAAGGATAGAGATGGAAATGCATGTCGAGTGAAGAGAGTGTGTTGAGAAGATGGAAGAAATGCTTATGCAGTTAAAGTTAATGATCCATGCCATGAAGATGTGGGAAAGAGTTGTTGAAGCTACATTAGCAGCAGTATGGCTTCATGCAGAGCACTACAGATGCAATATTTGCTTTGAGTGTGTTGATGGAGATGTATAGAGAAGGCTAGAAGGAGTCTTTGTTGAGAAATCATTTGATAGGGTGCCAAGAGAGGAGCTGTAGGGAAGTCAGAAAGTACTGAGACTGAACATTTTGTGTGTTGGTCTTTGTATGGGATAAATTGATAGTAAGAAAATATGGAATATCTGTCTTATTTGTTATTACTGATTAAATCAGTAACCACGTTAGTATCCGTGTTAGCAATAACAAACATTGTATTCATGACAAATAATGAATGATCAGCACCAGGACAGCATAGTGGTTAGTACTGTTGACTCACAGCAAGGATATCCTGGGTTTGAATCCACTGGCTAGCTGGAGCCTTTTTGTGGGGAGTTTGCATGTTCTCCCTGGGCCTGTGTGGGTTCTTTCCAGGTACTCTGGCTTCCTCACACAGTCCAAATACATGCTCGTTAAGTTAATTAGTGATTCCAAATTGGCTGTGAGCTTGAATGGTTGTCTTTTTAAGACCTGCAATACACTGGTGACCTGTCGAGGGTGTATCCTGCTTCGTGCCCTATGACAGCTAGGATAGGATTGGACAAGTGGCTAAGAAATGAATGGATGATCAGCCCCACTGCTCTGTTGCTCCACCAGTGAAAAAAAGAAAATTAATCTCCATGACTTACTGCCCTTGATGCACATTGGCCTTGGTGTTATAAACACAAGTAGTTATCTACAACATTTTAGTATTATGTCATAACAACATTGTGCAGCACCCTTCTCTTAAACCATCTGCACTCAACACTGCAGATTTTTTTATATGTAATGCATTAGAAATCTACCAATTTTGGCCCACTGTGATAATTTGCATAGATATTGCTGGGCTTTCCACTGCCTCAAGTTAATGTCAGCCTTTAAGTATTTATATTTTTTGTATTTTCTTTTCTATACGAGATGTTAGACATTACTTGTTCTCCTCTTGTTCTGGTGCCTACATTCTGAGAAAATGCCTCATCTCAGGTTTTCTATATCTGGTATTTACCCTCTTTGACACCCTTTTCCTTTTGGCAGTGAAGTATAAACAAGAAGTCCTCCTTCATAGTGAGGTGGGTATCCTCCCCTGGATAAATTCATATAATTTCCTCTGTCCACCATAGCCAAATACACCATTAGAGCAGTAAACTAAGTATGAGTATGAATCAGAAAACCTTTCCAAAAAAGCTAACACCTCCAGCTGTTTGAGCAGGTCAGTGACTGGTCACCAGATGAACCGGGGCTGGCTTCCTTTCGAGTCATCTGTCATTCCTGTGTGCTGATTTGACACTGCATTTACAAACAGTTGAAACCATTTGTATTCCAGATGGGTGGAGTTCAAACATTTCAGGTCTAAATTGTCACTTTGTGACAGAAAAACACATACTTCACTGACTTTCATATGCTTTCCTGGGATTGTTTAAACTTCATGATAGTTTGTGGCCATCGTCCTTACGGGCTATCTGGTGACTTAAGAGTTTAAAACTAACAGTGAAAAAGAATTTGTCCATTCAGTTTAGCTGACATCAATAGATATTCCACCTGCCTAAAAGAACTAAACAGCTTCACAACTTCTCAGGGATTATCTTTATAGTCTGACTGTTGTTCCCTTTTTCCCTTTTTGTATCTACACATATCCTGTCTTCTGTTTCCTAAATTTCTGACACTTACTTAACTTTCAAATTGTCTGATAATAATTATGATGCGCTGAAATGATGTTTCTGCATATCACCATTCTATGTGGATAGATGCATCAGGCCCCAGCGATAGGACAGAGAGTGCAGAGAAATGCAACACTGAGAGGTTAACGGCCCAGCAAGTACAAAGGGTGTTTTATGGTGTTCACATAAAGTGTGAGGACAGGTATTTTTGGTGCTCAGCTGGGGTGAAATGTGGCCTCGCCTCAGTAGGCAGAAAGTTTCATACTCACTTCTAGAAGTCTCCATGCTGAGTTCAGCCTGTATTGCAAAGTTTTCCTAAGTCATCCTATGGATCAGACTAGCCTTGCTTTACTTCGGACATTCCTCAAGCATGACCTCACTCACACAGGATGGATTTCCTCTTACATCTGTAGGTTTGGTTTGGAGTGGGTTAAGCTGTATTTTGCACATTTTTGGACTCACTTAAACTGACTATATATGTTTAATGGATCACTGAGTTTCTATTCTAAGATTTAAATGGGGCAATAAGTAATCTTTGAACTTTATCAAGCTCTGTGGGTGACTTTTAAGGATTAGAACAACAGTAGTAGAGCTTTTCTTGATCTGTGCAAGTTTTCAACATTTCCCTCCATCCTGACCACTCAAAATATTTGTAGATGACACGAGCAGCAAAGCATCAAGCAAGAGCAAAGAATCAAAAACTGCACCAAAGGGATGTTTGGCATCACAAAATGTTCACTGAAAAAGATGCTGAGAATATCTGTCCAATGTAATGTTGCTAATTTTACTGTGGGTGATGTAAGTTTTCCCAGTTGTTTAATCTGAGGAACCGTCCCCTAAATTTAAGCTGCCTTAGGGACTTTTGGATATTTGGAAGCATGGATATAGTAAAGGAGGATATGCAGAGGGTTGGTGTGAGGGAAGAGGATGCAGGGGTCACCACAGATGATCCACTGTGGCGACCCCTAACGGGAGCAGCCGAAAGAAAAAGAAGAAGAGGAAGAAGAGGCATAAAGATTCCAAAGGAAAACAAAGCCTTGATAAACCTTTGGCTTGTAAGTCTGTTGTGGCTACTAACAAATCCAGTGGACACAGACCAACAGGGCATCTGTTGGGTTCATGTTTTGGGTCAGTAGAATCTGCAGATTTTAGATTCAGGTTTGGTCTTTAAACTCCAAAGAAAAGCATCTCTTTTTTAACTTTGAAGTTAAATGCTCTCTGCTTTCTACTACTGTATTTTAATTTTTTTCTGAGCGTGTGTGACACAGTTTTATTTAAGGAAGGCACATTGAGAATCAGCCACACAGCTGGGTGGGAAGAGAACTATGAGCTAAAGTTGCCTGAAATTTGAAAGTTACACTATACAGACAAAAGCATTCAGCCACCTACACATTACACCTACAGGAGCTTTAATGACATCCCATTCTAAATTCATAAGCATTGGTCCCCTCTTTCCTGCTATAACAGCTTCCTCTCTTCTGGGAAGGCCTTTTACAAGATTTTTGAGTGTATCTGAGAATTTTTGACCATTCATCCAAAGAGCATTTGTGAGGTCAGATATTGATGTTGGATGAGAGGGCATGTCCTTCAAATCTCCATTCTAGTTCACCCAAAGGTGTTGAATGTGGTCGAGGTCAGGGCTCTGCATGGGCCAGTCAAGTTCTTTCACACCAAACACATCCAACCTTGCCTTTGTGGGCCTTAGAATTAGCATAGACATGTCTGAAAATGTTTTGGTAAGCTGAAGCGTTAAGATTTAGCTTCACTGGAACTAATGGTCCCGGGCAAACCCCAGAAAAAGAACTCCATAGCATTATCCCACCTCCACCAAACTTTACAGTCGACACAGTGCAGTCAGGTAACATGCTCTTGGCATTCACCAAACCCAGACTTGTCTATCAGACTAGGTGTGATTTGTCATTTCACTAAACATGTTTCCACTACTTCAGAGTCCAGTGACAGTGTGCTTTACACCTCTTCATCTGACACTTGGCATTGTGCTTGATGATGTAAGGCTTGTATGTTGCTGTTTGGCCATGGAGAACCATGCAGTGAAGCTCCCAGCACACAGTTTTTGTGCTGTTAATGCCAGAGGAGGTTTGAAACTGCACACATTATAAGGTATGCTTGAACAAAACACCAAATCTTAAACTGCTCTTTTGTAAAGAGTCTAACAAATGAATGTAGGGTAACGATGGTTTTGAGGATTCACTGCAGAGAGCACAGTTGTGTCTTTGTTAAGACAACTCCCCACTTTGAGCTCTTGCTTGTGCTCAGATAGTAGAAAAAAGGTACCAAAACCCTACTTATTAATTTATGATTGAGTTAAACTCATGAAATGATTTGTTGCCACTGGAAAATGATTTAAAATGCTGTCAGGTGCCAGAGAGATAATAATAATAACTGCTTCCCTTTTGTTTTTTTGGCGGTTTCGCTATCAGAGGGAAACACTCGACCCTCTTAACTCTGTTTGTCCTCCATCAGCAAGTTCTTCAAAATGGGAGAAGCTGGAGGTGGACAGATGAGTCTTAAAAGTTGGAGTGTGGGTGAAGTGTTTATGTCACAAGTTATAACAGTGGTTTGTCATGTGGCCTCCTCCCTTCACTTATGTGTTTTTTTAACTTTTTAAATTTATTAATATGTCTTATCTCATACATTTTGACCTCTTTTCTTTTTTAAACTTCTTAAATGTGGTGATTCTTTTGGATTCACAAGGAGAAATGTAAAGCCTGGGATTGCTTCTACACTTTAGCTTCAGAATTCACAGTCTGCAGTGGTGAAGCTATTTTTACAGATGAGTAATGAAACAACAACAGGGTTTGCCCATTATTGTTTTAGTCAGAAGTCAAATGCAGAGTTTCCTGTTTCTAATGAAATAGTGACCAATTTAATAGTTATTTCTTCACAGGATGTTGAATGTATTTATTATTTAAGAGATCATTAAGATGATGCTTTATCTGTAATGTTTTTCTTCTTGTTTACACTGTATCTACTATTGGATATGAAGGTTTTATTTTTATTTTTTAAACACTTGCTCTTGCAAAATATTTTAACATTTATCAGTGGAATGAGAAGGCTATAAAATGTTCGTAGTTTCTCTATCCTCTGTACATATTAAACAGCTCTGTACTCTGTACTGTAGTTCATCTGCAAAAGGCTGTAACTTGCCCAAAACCTTTAAAAATAAGTTTTGTGTCGGTGAATAAGTCAGTGGCACCAAAATGACAAGTTACTTTGACTGTGTATAAACCCGGGTGGTTAGAATGTTTATATATCTCATCTGATCTGTGGACTCTAGAAGTGCTTTGGCCACAACTTCTCATCCGCTTCACGTGTAATGCTCCCCCCTTGTAATGTAACTTGGGAAGAATTGGTATGTACTAATGCCCTCTTTCCATATTCTGTTGTTTTTCTCTTTCTTCACTGCCACACATCTTTGCCCCTCTTCTTCTTTTATGGGCAAGCTTTTGCTGCTCCTCGATGTTCACAAACTCTTGTAACTCTAGTCTGCTCAAGCTCTACAGATATGTTTTATAATACTCATGAGTTACACCTTTGGACTCGATAGATTTTGACATTTACATGGACTATTCCACATGTGATGACCTACAAAATGAAATAATGGCAGCATACTTTTGAAGACTGCATATTTGACTGAGAAGAAATATAATCTTTTGATCACAAAGACAGGCAACTTTTATTAAATGTTCAAATAAAAGATATGTGTACTTATTTGTTTTCCTAAGTGTTCTCAAATTTTGTAAATGCTAAGAAAGAATGTTGTTCCTTATGCAAATATTGTTTTTACAACTCACCTGTAACACAAACTGCTGTGTAAAATATATTTTTAAGCTTACTGTAAAAACCTGAAAGGAGATGCGACTTTCACACTTGTGACAGGGCAGATAAAATCAGGCAGATGAAGTGCTTTGTCTGCATTGAAGAACACTCCTTGAAAGCATGTTTAACATCTTTATTGTACTCACTACACTTCATAAAACAGAACATTTAGCTCTGGAGTAGTTCAGCACCTAATTCAGGGGTGTCAAACTCGCGGCTTGCGGGCTGCTTCCGGCCCCACCCCTACTTCCGGTCGTCGATTTGATGTCAAAAATATCATGTAATTCAGCCCTTTAAAGTGCCACATTACAATTATTTAATTCAGTGCGTCGACATTTCATTATATAATTGCAATGTGGCGCTACCGGAAGTAGGGGTGGGGCCGGAAGCCCGTGAGCCGCGAGTTTGACACCCCTGACCTAATTAGAATCAACTACACAGAGAACACAGACAAATATATTGATGTGTCATTTAGTTGAGTGACACTCTAGTGTCATGTTTTCTGTGGCAGTAGAACAAAGGCTAAATATCCTTCATTCTTTCATTCTTCTCAGCTCATGAATTGAATACCTGGAAATCTCCCTCTGAGGGCTGAAGTGACGTTCAGGAACACTTGAACCAGTGTGGAAACAAAGCTTGTGTTTTTATTTTCTTGTTTTCACATTTACTTTATGTGAGCACAGGAAGACTGATTATTTCTGTTGGTTTGGAAATGATATATTTACTAAAATTAAAAGATTTTTTCAGTTTTCTGATTATTTCATGAAACACTTGTGCCTCAAACGATGCTTGCTATAGTTTTACAGAGTATGTCCTGATTCTTTATTTGTAATAGTAAATAATAATCAGGAATCACCATTACTGGATATAGTAATAGTAGTGATCTTTTCTTACTAGCGTGGTGTATATATACACTCACTGGCCACTTCCTTAGATACAACCTTTGCCTTCAGAACTGCCTTAATTCTTTGTGGCTTAAATTCAGCAAGGTCCTGGAAACATTCCTCACAGATTTTGGTCTATATTGAAATGATAGCATTACCCAGTTGTTGCATATTTGTCGGATGCACATCTATAATGCGACTCTGTTGGATTGAGATCAGTTGACTGTCGACGCCATTTGAGTAAACTCATAAAACAAGTTTGAGATGATTTGAACTTTGTGACATGGTGTGTTATCCTGTTTGAAGCAGCCATCAGAAGATGGGTACACTGTGGTCATAAAGGGATGGACCGGCAGCAATAATCAGGCTGTGGTGCTGAAATGACGCTTGGTTGGTACTAAGGGGCCCAAACTGTGCCAAGAAAATATCCCTCACGCCATTAAACCACCAGACTGAACCTTTAATACAAGACAGGTTGGAGCCATGCTTTCATGTTTTTACGCCAAATTTTTTACCCTACCTTCTGAATGTTGCAGCAGAAATCAAGATTCATCAGACCAGGCAAAATTTTGCTTCTATTGTCCAGTTTTGGTGAGCCTGTGCAAATTTTGGCCTCAGTTTAGTGGATAGGAGAGGTACCCAGTGTGGTCCTGCGCTGCTGTAGCCCATCTGCTTCAATGGTCGGTGTTCTGTGCATTCAGAGATGCTTATCTGCATACCTTTGTTGTAACAAGTGATTATTCAAGTTACTATTGCCATCCTATAAGCTTGAAACAGTCTGGCAGTTCTCATCTGACCTCTGGCATCAACAAGGCATTTTTACCCAGAGAACTGCCGCTCACTGAATTTTCTCTTTTTCAGACCATTCTCTATAATCTCTATAATTCTCTATAAACCCCAGTGATGCCTGTGTGAGGAAATCCCAGTAGATCAGTTCATCAGTTTCTGAAATACTCAGACCAGCCTCTCTGGCACCAACAACCATTTCACATTCAGAGTCACTTAAAGTACCTTTATTCTGATGCTTGGATGCTGGGTTTGAACTTCAGCAGGTCGTCTTGAGACATGCTTACATGCCTAAATGTAAATGCTGCCATGTGATTGGCTGTATATTTACATTAATGAACAGTTGAACAGATTGTGTGTGTGCGTGCGTGCGTGCGTGCGTGTGTGTGTGTGTTTGTGTATTTAATTTTTTGCTGCAATGTGTTTTGCTGTTTTGCTTTGATCACCTATTTGTTTTCATACAGGTACCCCATGGGAGAAATCCATAAGACAAATTGGCTTTGAGAGGTAAGATAATAATGAAATGAAATAATAATGATACTATAGGCTGTTATTGTTTAAACACATTTGATATATGTCAAGATGAAAGATATTCATACTACATATCTCTTACATATATTATTATATATCTCCAATGATCATGCAGTATAAAGTATGCAGATTTTGTTTAACTGAACAAAGTTTTGTCCCCCAGTTTGGTAAATTAGGTGTTTCTTTGAAACTTTAGAGTGCTCAGCTCCATCTCCCTTACCCACTAACCTTGATTGTGGAACAGCTGTTCTTAGAAATTAAGAGACCTAACTCTATAGTAGAGCCAGAGACATTCTGTATTTTGTATGGCTTTGTAAACAAATAAAAGGACCTTAAAATCAATTCTGTGCAGGGAAGCCAGTACTATTGCAGTGTTTTTTTTGGGAATTTTGCAGCAACAAAATGCATCAGCTGAAGCTCAGACAGTATGGAATGATATATGAACAGTCAGTGTGTTGCAGTCAACATTATTGTACTGAATTAAAATTAAATTAAAATTAAAATTTTGTGTGAAAAAACTAGTCAGCTAGCTGAAGTAGAAATAACTAGACTTTAGATAAAATAAAAATTAACAAACTGTGACTGTGCAAAGTGCCTTAAGTAAAGCAACCCCTAACTAACATTTAACATCACTTTTTGCATTTACTGTAAGTGCAGTGGCTCATCATCTGGGGCATCTGACAAGCTTCATATAAACTCCAAACCTGTCCCTATGTGGATGCTTGTGGATTGCTAAACCCACTTACTTCAAATGACTCTTACAGTCATTTGAAGGGCCTGTTTTTTAAAAGATTTTGCTGTTGTGTCTGTGTCCTCACACCCCCATGATCATATTAGATGTGGTTTCCTGAGTACGGGAATGTCCTAACTCAGCCACGTCCTTTTTCCAGTACTCAACAGCCCTCAGTGGATAGTATACTGTAAGTGGCGGAAGTGCAGCCATAAACATTTTATCTCACATGCATTTACCTGTTTGTGTTAAAGATCATATACAGTATATGTACAATGTTTACAGCTGCATTTGGTGCATTTTACTGCCTCTATGGACCTCAAATCAAATGTATGGAAGTCTGCAGAGGTCCACAGCTGTTGTGTGACTTTTCTCTCACACCGATCCTTCAGTTTACTCAGGATTGACCTTTGTAAATCCTTTATAAATACCAAATATTTATACGGAGGGCATATTTTGTGTGGTCTGTATTTATAGTTTTTTCACTGAAGCTCCGTGACTAATTACAGCTGCAGCTTGGGGCAGAGAGGACAGGTCTTAGCACTACTAATGTTTTTGTATTTTCCTCACATGATAAGTATGGGAAAGTGGGCGTCATTAAAGTTACTGGCTCAACCTCGTTTGGCTCTGGAGGTTTCCATCTCTTTCATCCATGTGAGGATGCACAAAGCTTCACAACAATAAAGCACATGGAAACAGATGTCCTTGAGTAGATTAAACCCCACAACAGAAGCCAAAGGCACATCTATTTATCTGTATACGTTTTCCATTAAGAGGATTAGCACACTGTTTTCAACTTATTTACTTTTATATGGTTTATGTCTGTTCAAGCCTTGAATGAGATTGGTTCTTTCTAAAATGAACACTTTTTTAAAAAACAAGATCCGAGCATTTTTCTCTGTAGCCTGAGCTGCAGAATCACCAGTATGTGTGTTTATTATAAAGTGTTTAATTACACTTGGAGCCCAGCATGAAATGTAAAGAAAACACTTTGGTGGCCAAACACAGGATGCGGCGCTATTGCTGTAAAACCGAAATAGAAATTGGTTTGGATGATAAAAGAGAGTTTTAAAGGTTTTGAAACCTGTTAGCCATTTTAGGGACGATTTTTATTTGTTTTAATTGAACATGCAATCATGACACCTCATAAAATGCGTCCTCGGGCAGCATAAATACATCTTGCTGGATTATTTGAAGCCTGAGATTACTGTAGCAGTCATGGCAACTGTGCGCCACCACTGTTTAGTTTCCTGTTTGAACAAACCTTTTTTGTATTTAATTGGAGGTGAGCAGAGTAATCAAATAACAAATGTTGCAAAGGCTCTGTTTGCTCACAGTGATATAACTACAAGAGTTCAAACAATGTCATCTTTTAGTATATCAGTTGTCTAGACTAGAACTGGAGTAAACATCATTTGTTTATACTGTAAAGTCTTGTAAAGAGAATTAAGGACACATCAGGTAACAGACATTGCAAAAAGCTCCATAATATGTCTTATTTTAGTTCTTAATTTTCTAACTTTATGCAGATGAAGGAGAAAAAACAAGGCTAATTGTGCCGGCTACCTCATTATGAACAAAGGACTCATTTTTCAGGGGAGTAAACATGTTTTTCACAGTTTCGTTTAAACAGAAAATAACACTCTCTCTCATGGCCTTTTTCTTTGAATGGAATTTAACTCACTTGTTAACAGCAATATGTTTAAAGCCCAATTTCATTAAAGAGGGTGGTACTCCATATAAAAGTTGAACACAACACGTATTAAAAGAACAGTTGAGTAAGGGAAAAATCCAGATTCCCATGCATTCATGTGAACAGGTAGTGCTTTCTGAAAGATAATTGCAGCAGTAATATCTCTTCTCGTGAGTTTTAGAGCGGTTCCAGTCTGCATAAACATAGATTAGATGAAATAATACTGGATGTTGAAGCATTTTTGATTTTTAAAAAATTCAAGATGTAGAGGTACACGTACAAAGATTGCAACTAAGGTCAAACTCAGAATAGAACACTTATTTGTGGGCCAAGTAAACTACACAAGCAACCACAAGTCCTTGGACTTCACAGAAAAACTGTTTCATATTAGAACTCACTGTCCATGGACAGTTAAGTGCGTTGTGCTCCGTTCCAATTTCCATCGTTTGATTTTGATTCTAGTCTACAGGATTGCTGCTCCAAATCACAATTTTGGGATTCATCTGTGTTTTGAGGAATCAAGCATCTGCTTCCTGCCAATGTATCTGTCCTCTGTTTTTTCTGTTTGTCCTCAGTGTGAGTGGTGCAGATGCAGGGAATGGCATCCGAGTGTTCATCCCTGATATTGGCATGTTTGCAGTCAGCTTGGCCATCTGGCTGCTATGTCGCAGTCTAGTCCAGAAGAGGCCACCTGAGGACATGGCCCAGTACAACGCAGACTTCCAAGCAGAGGAACAAGTGGGTTTCATTTAAGCTGACATGAAGTGTGTCTGTATGTCTAGCTATCTGTCTGAGGTGCTATGTTTTGCCTTAAGGACTGGCCAAAACCTTTACAAAACTTTGACTATTTAATTTTTTATTGTACATTTT
>VUQH01054011.1:3631-20314 GCA_015106775.1 Etroplus canarensis | reverse complement strand
GATGGTTTAGGCTGCTGGGGGGCCTCTTATGCTGGGCATTTCTACTCTGTCCACCTCTTTTCACTCCCCATGCATTTAATAGTTATTGCTGCATGCCATTAAATGTTGTTTTCTCTCTCCCATAGCGTGTGACTCTCTGCTCTCCTTTCTGTCTTCTCTGTTCCCTCACCCCCAAGCAGTCGAGGCAGATGACTGCCCCTCCCTGAGCCTGGTTCTGCCGGAGGTTTCTTCCTGTTAAAAGGGAGTTTTTCCTTCCCACTGTTGCCAAGTGCTTGCTCATAGGGGATCATCGGATTGTTGGGGTTTTCCTTTTAACACTGTTTTATCTTTACCCTACAGTGTGGAGCGCCTCGAGGTGACTTTTATTGTGAATTGGCGCTATATAAATAAAATTGAATTGAATTGAGTGACATACTCCTTTCATTACTTAATGATGGGTTTGACTGAACTCAGTAAGATGTCCAGTAAGCTGGAAATCTTTTTGTAACATCTCTTGACTTCTACTTTTCAATGATCTTTTCTCTGAGTTGTTGCAATTGTAGCAGGAAAACTGATGAACCAGAGACTGGACCAGAGATTGGACCAGACACAGGTGTTTTTATCCTACAATCACTTTACACATCAACTGCACTCAGGTGATGTCCATTTTCACTAAATGCAACACTGCTGGAATCAACTAGCTGGACCTCTGTTGAATGAAGTCAGTCCCTTTAAATGGGGTGAATATATATGCAAACATTTATTTTACCTTATATATTTTTAATGTGTTGACATTAGTTTATAAAACTGGTTTCACTTTGATGTGACAGAAGCTTTTTCTTTGCAAATTCTTGTAAAAAAGCCAAATTATATTGGGTAGGAGTCTGTCAGGATGGCACATCTCGACTTTGCAGTATTTACCCACTCTTTCTTGCAAAAGCATTTTGGTTCAATCCCTGACTTCTCCAGTCTGCATGCCGAAGTTTCCTTAGGCAAGACTGAACCCCAAATTGCTTCTGATGCATCCATCGGAGTGTGAATGTGTGCATGATAGTTAAATGTGCTTAAAGGCATAGAATAAAGCGCTGTGTGAATGTGTGTGTGAATGTGTGAATGAGGCTTGTAGTAAAAAACACTAAATATCTCTGGGCTCTGGATGGGCCATTCCAAGACTTTTATTTTCTTTCCTGAAGCCCTTCTTTGGTTGAGTTGGATGTATGCTTGGGGTCATTGACGTGCTCAAAGGTGAAATTTTTCAGCTTCAGTTTTCAGTCAGATATCTGAAGGTTTTGGGGCAAAATTGACTGGTATTTGGAACTGTTCATAAGTCTCTTAACCTTGAAGCCCCAGTTCCAGTGGAAGAAAAATGAACCTAAAGCATGATGCTGCCACCACCATGCTTCACAGTGGGTATGTTGTTCTTCTGGTGATGTGCAGTGTTGTTTTTTGTGCCAAACATACCTTTTGGAATTGTGGCCAAAGAGTTCAGCATATAGAGAATACAGGAGATTTTTTGTCACATGTACTACACATGTACTACTTCATTTTGTTTCATCTTTTCAGATGTTTTGGACGTCCACATCTCTGTGGTTCCATATTTTCTCCACTTCTTTACAAATGTCTTCACTGTGTTCCATGGTATAAGTAATGCCATGGAATTTTTTACATCCTTCCTCTGACTGATCCCTTTAACAAAAAGATCAATTTGACGCTTTGTCAGTTTTCTGCTAACCATGGCTTTTGCTTTAGATGCCACTAAATAATTATCGGAAAGTATGACAGCTGAACTTTATTTGTAGTAAATCAGAGTCACTTTAGCTGAAGGAAGGTGTGTACACAAAAAGACTAAATGCTGTAATTAAAGCAAAAGGTGTTTCAACAAAGTATCAGGTTGAGGTTGTGCACACATGCAAACAGCTTATGGTACATATTTTAAAGATATTATTTCCCTTAACAGATTTGTTTCTTTTCTCAATTTAATTGTACAGGTTATAGGTCACATTAAAGGTCCGAAAAGTTTTAAAATTATTTATCGTGGAATCTCTTCTTCATGATTATATTGATTATAACTTGTTCCTGAATTTTCTTTCCTTTTTTAAAATTTTTTCATTTTTTTGCACTCCATAGCATTTCTTTTAAAGTTTTAGTTACTTATTATTTTGCCGGTAAATTGCATCATTATAGATAAAGTTACCAAGCAATAAAATCAATCAACAGCTACAACATTAAAGCGATTTAAAACATCAAGAGTGGAAAATCATAATCCGATATGTATATGAAAGAACAATTCTGTATGAGTACATTTGCTTTGGTACTGTAGACATATTTTGAATTTATAACTACTGTAGCACTATAAAGCTGCTGAAGTAGGATTATAGATTTTACTAAAGTCTAAATCCATTTTTCCACTTTGCAAAACGATGATCAAATATAAAATGATGCTTAAACTTTTGTGCAACTCCACTGTTCGTGTAATAAATCTATATGATCAGTCACATGGCTTCACATGAGCCTGAAAATTGTGCCCAGTGTTCTGCATGGATTTTTAATCTGATTAAATCATTTGACTTCTAGTGATCTCTCCTTCTCGTATCTTGGAAACACCCCTGATTATGATTTATTTTTATTATGTACAATTTCCTATTATAAAGGTGTTTAAGAAGTTAGGATATAATCTGCAAGACTTTCATCCAGGAAACTAGTGTTCAACTCCAACGTGGGACTATTAGAGACTTTTTTTGGTGTTTGCTTGGCTAGGAGGTTATGTTTTTGGTTCAGTTAGTTTGTTTGTGAGCATAATTATGCAAAAGGTAACAGATGGACTCTCACCAAAATTTTACCTGTGATGGAGCTTGGCTCAACTTGGAAGTGATTAACTTTTGCAGTGGCTCCAGAGCTGGATCCAGGATTTTTGCATTTTTGCATCAAATCTAAGCAAATACATACATAAAGAAATAATAAACATTTGCAGATATCAGCTTAAGATGCTTAAGAAAATTTCCAAACTGATCCGATTCTGGGTGTCGTTTTGGATCCCGATGTTCAGATTACACAAAACTGAGGCACGTACATGTACAAAGCTGTGGGAGGGTAACTAATATGAGTCGAGTCTTATAACCAATACCGACTCAGTGCTGTGACAATGTCAGTTGAGTTGAATGAATATAGTCAAACAGCATCTGTTACACATAAGTTCCAACATTGCCATATTTTTTTTTTTTACTTTTTTAAATAATTCTTGAACTAATAATGATACTGCTGTGATTCCATGTTCTGAAGGCATGTTTTCATCATCAAAGACTCAACAGAAATATTATATCTTTAGAAAAAACATAGAAATTAGCAGAATGAGTCATGCACTGTGATTGGTTCATTGGTATATGATTGGGTGCCTGAAAATAAGTGACGCAACAACTATGTAAATAGTTACAAATATCATAAACAAACACCCATCCATCTTCTTCCACTTATCCAATTCAGGGTCGTGGGGGCTAGAGCCTGTTCTAGCCATTGTAGGGTGAAAGGTGGGGTACACCCCGGAGAGGTCGCTGGTCTGTCGCAGGGCTCACACAGAGAGACAAACAACCAGTCATGCTCACATTCACACCTGCAGCCACTTTAAAATCACCAGTTAACCTATCCCCTTGCATGCCTTTGGACTGTGGGAGGAAGCTTGAGTACCCGGAGAGAACCCACGCAGGCACTGGGAGAGCATGGAATCACCAGAAACGCCCCAGCTGGCCAGTGGATTCAAGCCCAGGACCTTCTCGCTGTGTGGCGACAGTGCTAACCACCACAACACCATTCCCCAAAACAGTCAGTCCATATCAGATTTGAACTATGTGGGTATTGTGACCAATATAATGCATCTACATATCTCTGTGAATAATAAAAAAAACCAGTTAAGCTCAAATTATGAGTGTCAGAAGGTGAAGACAAGTATTTGCATTATTAAAATGATAGCAATAATAAATCTTTAAATGGCATGATTATTATTAACGCTGGCATATTCCGACATCCCAACTCCACCCATTTTCCTTCAGTTTGTTTTTTATATATTATTGAACTTCATTAAAACACCATAACTATCAAGATGTAGTTAAGGTGGATGAAGGGTTAAAAAAATCATGCCGCTTTCACACCAGAGGTTGAAGTAAACGTAAATAAACATGTTTTGTCTTCTCACTGTGGAATTTTTCTGTTTAAAAAAAATGGGGGAAAACTCTCAATTTGAGTGCAGAATTTGGATTCAGTAAGGATACTTAGTATCTGTCTGTCGGGAAGATATTTCTGGTTATCAGAGATGAATAATGGCAACATAAACAATAGATAAATAAGTGTTAAAAGGGTAAAAGTGTTAGCTAAGGCGTTAAACCAGACCTGAATTTTCCTTGATCTTATGAAAGTCCTGAACACTCATCCTAAAGATGAGTCATTATTCTGTGTGAGCTGATATTTTGGTTGTCACAGAACACACATGTGGCTTGTGTAAATACCTAAATCTGCATCATGTTGGTAAAACATGTGATTATGGTCACAGTTCTGCTTGTGTTCTGTGTCAGATCAGCAGTATGTAAATGCTTCTAGGAGATGGGGTCTGACAACTGCACAGCTCATCTTGGACCATCGCAGACACATCTGCTATAAAGTGAGCAGGTTCCTCATATCCTGCGTACAGTTTTAATGCTTATCACATTTTCTGTCCAGCAGCTCGGTGGCTGAGTGTGTCTTTGTGTGTCTCGGGCCGACGAGGCGGTTTCATGCTTCACTTACCAACCTACCAACCGGCCAGGGCGAGAGACGCAGAGGAAAGATGCTCTCTCTCTCTCTCCCCCTGTTTTCTGGATGAAAACAGAAGAGTGAAGGATCACAGAGAGAGAGAGAGAGGGAGGGAGGGAGGGAGGGAGTGAGGGAGGGAGGGAGGGGTGAAGATCAAAGCAAGAAATATGACCCTCTGTCACCATGGAAAAGAACTGATCCTCTCTTCTTGTGTGTGTGTGTGTGTGGACTGAACAAAACAGCAAAAGGGGAGAGGCAGGTCAACATGTGTGTGTGTGTGTTGGGAAATAGATAATGTTTCACAAAGGCTGTTTCAGTCTCTAAATTTTGAGCCAGTGAAGGAGTCTCCACAAGGAGGGGGTGAGAGACACTGGCAGTCCTGGAGGGAGAGAGGGATGGAGGAAAGAAGCGGGATAAAGCTAGAACAGCAGTTTGTGTGAAAACAAAAATGCGAAGAGTCGGACATTTTCTGCCCCGTTTTGGAAAACTCCTGTGCTTCATCTTCATCTTTTTTTTTGTTGGCCAACAAAAACTGTTCACCGCAGCCAACATCTGGCCAGCTGTGGGGTAGTCTAGTTAGTCTGCCGAGTCTCAACTCTTGAATGGAAGATGATTCTGGCGCAGATTAAAGTATCAGTCAGTTAATTAATTAGCAGCAACAGAAAAGCAACGAATCTAAGAGTAACCTATGAACAAAAATACTGGGCCGCACCGCTTAATCATTAAATTTAGGTGTTTCATTCGGTCCCATTGCTACAGGTGCAATAAAATCAAGCACCTAGCCATGCAGTCTGGCTTTACAAACATTATTAAAAGGCTGGATCATTCCTTAGAGCTCTCTGAATTTGAGCATAGCAGAATGCCACAGTTGCAGCAAGTCAGTTGGTGAAATTTCTTCCCTCCTCGATATTCCATCATCAGATTTAAGTTGTATTATTGCAGCAACTCGGCCATGAAGTGGCAAACCTTGTAAAGTTTTAGGGTGGGGTTGCAGAGTCATGGGGCGCATAGTGTGTAAAAGTCGCCAATGCTCTGCTGACTCAGTACCTGCAGAGTTCCAAAGCTCCTCTGGTATGGACATCAGAACAAAAACTGGGAGCCGTATGCGAGCCTTACATGTCAAGTGTCGGATGGAGTGGTGTAAAGCATGCCGCCACTGGACTCTGGAGCAGTGGGAGTGTGTTCTGTGGCGATACAAGTCGTGCTTCTCAACCTGGCAGTCTGGTGGTCGTGTCTGGTTTAGGCGAATTCCAGGTAAACGTTACCTGCCTGACTCCGTTGTACCCAATGTTATGAGGTTGTGTTTCTGGGGTTGACCCTCGCCCCTTGAAGCGCCTCGAGGTGACTTTTGTTGTGAATTGGTGCTATATAAATAAAATTGAACTGAACTGAACCTTAGTTCCAAGTTTCAATACTTTAGCTTACCAAGACATTTTGGGTAATTTTTGTTTGATGAAGCCAACATAATCAGATCATCTGCAAAGAGAAGAGACTAAATCCCGAGACCACCAAATCTGACACCCTCTGCACTTTGCACCTAGAAATTCTGCACTTTAAAATTATCAACAGAATTGGTGACAAAGGCTAGCTCTGGTTGAGCCGAGCACCCAGCGGAAACGACCTGGACGATCTGGCGACTGCTGCTGTGTAATTTTTTTCTTTCCCAAGATATCTTAGACTGCCATTTTGTCAAAGCTGCCAGAGGCTCTCTGATGAACTCAAGGTGTTCCTTGGTGTTGCTGGGTGACGTATCGGTGAAGTGAAGCAAAGTCCAAAGTGCAAGCCTTCCAGATAATCCTAACTTTTGACTTCGTTTTAATGTTATGTTTTACATATCAAGATGCTCGGTGTGGACAGCCAGCAGAAACTGTAAGAAATGGAAACCATTTTTCAGATTTAGCTGCTTAGTGTGGACGCACTCTAAGTGACAGAGAAAGATAGAGGAATGGGGAGGCGAGAGGGGAGGGAGGGCGGTTGTTGTCTGCAACAAGATTATTTGATGCCTGAACACACACACACACACACACACACACACACTCTTAGGTGCACTTAGCAGATTGGTTTAGAAATCGCATTAGGGAGTGTCACAACAGCTTTTCCTCTCGTTCACCAGGTAATCTCTCCATCTCTCCTCCTCCCTCACTCAACTTCTCCTTTCACCTTCTCCTCTTTTTTCTTACCCCTTCTCCTCTTTTGGTTTTTCATGCTGAGTTTAATCCTATTTTGCATCCTGTACTTTTTCCCTTTCGTTCCCGCTTCTCTTCTTTCCTCAGATTGAGACCTGTATATCTTCACTTCATTTTCTAGTTTTACTTCTCCCCCTTTATTCTTCCTCTCCTTCTTTTCCTCTTGGTCTCCTCCCGCTCTCCTTACCTTCTGTGTCTTTCATAATTTCTCTCCATCATGTCCATGTCTTCTCCTACCCTTTTGTCTCCTCCCCTTTTACCTTCTTGCACTTTTTCCTCTCTTTCATCCTCTGTACTTTCCCCTTACTTGTTTTGCCTCCACTGTGGAGTTGTCATGTTTCTGGGTTGTCTGTGTGCCTGTTACAAATATTGTTGCCAGTACGGGAGCTGACTGGGCTGCTTGAGCTTTACCAAACTTTGTGTGATTAATGATGAGTAGAAGAACTGATTACATTTATGAGGTCAAGGGGTCAAAGTCACAGGAGGTCAACAATGAAAACCTCTTTATCAACACAGGGGCAGACCGGGCTGCTGGATCCTTGCCAGTGTTTGTAAGGTTAATCAACGGAAAAGGTCAAGGTAAAATGCAACGAATACAAATATAATTTCTGTAGAAGCTGACTCAGTAGTAAGAGGTTAATAAAAAGTTGTGTGGCTATTTACTGTATTATAGGGATGGTTGGGAGAATTTAATAAAAATTAATAGAAAAGATCAACAGTTTACCACTACAGGAGCTGACTTGTTTGCTGGATCTTTTCCCAATTTTGTGCGGTTAATACCTGTGATGGGTCAAAGGTCTGATGACATTTACGAGATCGTGGGGTCAAACATCAACTTCACACAGGGGCCAATTTAAACCGGAGGCATACCAGCTGAATTCTAGAGATTTCATAATTAATTGTTCTTTTCATCCTTTCTGCTCTTTATTTGCATTCCCTTCTTCTTTTCCCACTTTTCCTTTTTGGGTTATGCTTTCCCTTACTTTTTTCTCTTCTTTCCCATTTTTCCTCTCCTTTCTTCCCGTCTCTTTCCCCCGTCTCTTCTTTTTCTTTTCTCTCATGTTTCTCCCTCCTATTCTATCTTTTCTATCTGTCCCCACCTTGTTTTTTTTCTTCTGCCCTTCTTTCCTCATTTCCTACCCCACTGCTTTCCCTCCTCCTTCTCCTCCTTTCTTCCATTCTCTTACAGCTTTCCATCTGTCTTGCCTTTTTCTCCTTTCCATCTTTCTTTCCATCTATCCAGTCTTTTCTTGCACTTCCTCTTCCTCCATGGTTTGATTCATCTGTTCCTCCTCTTCCCTCACTTCCCTCCCTTCCTTCATTTTATTCAATCTTCTTGTCATTTACCCCTCCCTCCTTCTTCTTCCTCCACCTGGTCTTATCTCTCTATTTATTGTGACAGCTTGTCAGAGGTGTGTGTGTTTGCCTGTGTGTGTGTGTGTGTGTGTGTGTGTGTTAGAGAGGGAAAGAAAAAGTAAAGCGGCCGACAGATTAACAGTTTCGAGCGAGCGGCATCCGCAAACTGCAATATCAAAGCGAGGGAGAGAGAGGGAGAAGAAGAGGAGGAGGAGGTCAGAGGCGAAGGAGGAGATGAAAGGAGAACAGAGAGGAGGAGCTGAGAGAGGGTAAAGAGAGGCCAGCGAGGGGGGATGACAGGTGATGTGTGTATTTGTGTGTGTGTGTGTGTGTGTGTGTGTGTGTGTGTGTGCCCTCCCACAGACAACATGTTATTAATGAAAACAGGAAGAAGACGTAATTACTATCCATTTTTAAAATGCAGTGACGTGCAGATGAGGGAAAATAATTATAGCTGAAATCAATTAAAAACATGACAAGAGCATACATGCATATCTGAGTGTGTGTGTCTGCTTGTGTGTCGCCCACCAGTGCTCATCATACAGAAACTTTACCAGACAGCATGTTATTAGTAAAAACTTTGTGTAATTTGTCATTAGCAGTGTGAAAACATGTCAGGAGCATGCGGAATTCAAAGTCACTTCTTCGTCTTATTGCGCATATTTTCATTTTTTTTGTTTTGGTTTTTATGCATGTGTGCAGCTTTTGTGTGTGTGTTTAAGTTTTTATTGTTGTGTGTGTGCGTGTGTGTGTGTGCGTGTGTGTGTGTGCGCGCCTCACCACCACTGCCGCCTCCCCACGCATCAAAAATCCTTCCCAGACAGCGTGTTATTAATGAAAACGTATAATAATCCATTTAAAAACATGTCATCATGATTAGAATAATAACAGTGGTTAAACTGACTGAGACGTTTATGGAGGAAGGAGTTCTCATCATTCTACCGGTGTGTGTGTGTGTGTGTGTGTGTGTGTGAGTGTGAGCAAACAAACACGTTAGTGCTTCAGTTGAGCGCCAACTTCCCAAACTCCTGCCGTTTCTTCTTTTGTTTACATATAATAAAGAGACTTTGGACAAGAAAATGATGTTACAACAAACGATGTTCACCAAATAAAGTTTGGAATTTGACAACTTAGTCATGTAAATTATATATTTTTTGTCTGTCCTCTTGAAGGGATAAAGTTTGTACCTGAAGTCTGAAGTCTAATGTGTAAAGTCCGAAGGATTCAGACTCAAATACTTTCTCCTTTCGTCAAAGTTTTGCTTTTTAGATCGGCGACATTCTCAAATGATGTAAAACATAGGGAAAATAACCATCCACGTTTCTGATATATTAATGGTGAATTTGTTGAGTTGCAGGATTAATTGCATCCAGATGAGTGCTCAAAAGAATTCATAAACAGCTGACACGTAGCATATACATTTAAAGTGTTTCACCAAATCGTTACTCGGCTCATGCTTCATATTCTGTATGTATCCAAACATTGATGTACTAAATGGGGACCCCTACAGAGTTTTTATCCCAATCGCCCAAAATTTCTGTGTAAGCTGAAGCATTGAGAATTCCCTTCACTGGAACTAAGAGACCTAGGCAACCACCCCATAGCATTGTCCCTTCTCCACCAAACTTTATAGTTGGCACAATGCAGTCAGGAAGATAACATTTTCATACATAAGGCTCGCATGCAGCTGTTCAACCATAGACACCCATGCCATGAAGCTTGCGGTGCACAGTTTTTGTGCTGATGTTAGTACTAGAGGAGGCTTGGAATTCTACAGTTATTGAGTTAGCAGAGTTTGGGTCACCTTTATCTGCTATGCACTTCAGCACTTGGCAACCCTGCTTTGTAACTTTTAGATTTATTCATCTTCTTCCACTTGTCCATTCAGGGTCACTGGAGCCTATCTCAGCTGTCATGGGGCAAAGGGCGGGGTACACCCAGGACAGGTCGCAGAGCCAACATAGAGAGACAAACAACCATTCACGCGCACATTCATACCTGACCTAGTCCATTTGCATGTTTTTGGACTGTTGGAGGAAGCAGGAGCACCCAGAGATAACCCACACAAGCACGGGGAGAACATGCAAACTCCACACAGAAGGGCCTAGGCTAGCCGGCTGTTGGATTTGAACCCGAACCCTCTTGAGGAAACAGTGCTAACCACTGCACCACCATCTTGCCCAGCTAACGTTTACATGGTCTGCAAATTTGTGGCTGAGTTTCTGTGGTTCTGAAACACTTCCACTCTGCAATGATAGAACTTACAATTGATGATGAAACATCTAGACTAAACCGACTTGTTGTTATCCTTATCCCATCCTCCCATGCCGGAATTCAGTGAGCTCTTTAGAAAACCCATTCTTTCACAAATGTTTGTAAAGGCAGATTTCATGGCTAGGTGCTGTATTTTATATTCCTGAATTCAATGTTTAAGATGTGTGGCCCAAAACTTTTGTCAACATAATGTATCTATAACTTGGTCCTCTGTGCCGTAACACTTTCTTGTATCACTGTAGAAGTAGTAAGGAACTTGCATGCTGTAGTTTACTGTGAATTAACATCAGGTGGCTGTGGCTCAGGAGAAAGTTGGTGGTTCAGTCTCTGGTTCCTCCACACATGCTGAAGTTTCCTTAGGCAAAACACTTAACCCTAAATTGCCAGATGTGTCCATCAGAGTATGTTTGTGTGCATGATGGTTGTGTGAATGCTTGTGCAAATGGTAAATGAAGCTTGCAATAAAAAGTGCTTTGAGTACTTGGAGTAGAAAAGCGCTGTATAAGTACCAGTCCATTTACCATGTACTGTTCTGCTGGCCCAAATACTCACTCGAGCGCTAAATTCCTATTAATCCGCAGCTGAAAATAGTTCCCAATAAATGTGCTGTTTCCTCCAGTTTGAATGATTATATAGAAACTACAGTGCCCAGCTACTTTAAGACTCTACTTAACCTTTAAGATTTTTTAATACACACCTTCTGGGTTTTTTTTAAATTTACATTTTCAGTAAGAATTGGTGTGCTTGAGGTTGGGCCTCGACAGGGAAGTCAGAAAGTGTTTAGAGACTTTAAAGAGTAACACAGGACATCAAACCAGTTTGATTTCAAATAGGCCGGGTCGATTGCATGATTAAAAAAAGCACATACACATGCAAAATACAGACTTTTTATAAGTACTTGTAAATACTACGCACTGTATATTATACTTTTTAAATGTTTGTTTCAATTTGAGTGTTATGCTATCCTACTGCTATGTTTTTCTTTTCATTATGCAGATTTGAGATGGCTCAGAGTCCAAGAATTTCATTGCTGGTAATGATGTTCCATTGTTATCCATGTATGACAATAAAACACTTACACTTAAACTAAAACTGGGGCCACATTTAATAAACCAGCCATTTACAAAACTTCCCTTTCAAAGATGTGTCTCAGATTTTCACTCAGTCTGTTATGAATAAGGTATGCTGATGCCATATCTAAAAGAAATGCTTCACCATTATTCTTTGCCTTCTCCACTTTAGTTTGGGTTGGTATGTAGGGCATATCTTATCAGGCTTTAAAAATGATAATGATTTAGGCTTCTGGCTTGGGGGAAAACTAACAGGTCAGACAAAAACTCTTGAGACAAACTCCGCCAGGTCACCAACAAGCCATTTCAGGAAAGGTTCAGGGTTTGGGTTTGCATGTTAACCACATGTTCACCTTCATCCTACTGAGTGGGGTCCAGCTGGACCCGGGGCATGTTCTTTTGCGTGCTTTTCTGTTACTGTATGTGATATCAAGCCAGTATTTTAGGAGTTTGTCAAGCTGTGCCTTTAACATATAGATAATGGAGAAAAAAAAAAGTTTTGTTTATGAAGTGGTATGTAAAAATGTACCTTTGGCTGCTCCCTTGTATTCTCCCCAAGGGATTGCCACTGTGGAATCAAACCAGAGACCTTTCGCTGGTAAGGTGAATGTGTAAACCATTACACTACAGGGACACAGCTATTTAAAATCTTCCTTCTGGGGTACAATTTGACCCCAGAGAAAATGATAATTATAAGAACTAATTTTATTACTTTTAGCCCCTTTTGTCAAACATATATTGTTGAAAAGTCATGTTCTACCTTTACTTTAGGTAACTATGGCTGCAAGAGTTTCAAGATATAGAACTACACAAACAACAAGGATCACTTTGAGGGACAACAGTGATCCAGAGTTTGAGGACTCTGATGTTTCCAGTGATGAAGAGGACCACCTATCAGAACAGTCACATCAAAGTGATTCTGAGCACAACCTCAGAACAATTTAGAGCCGGTGCGGGCGCCTATTCAATGATTAGGAGACCCAGAAGATGAACGGGCACCTGGCCGTGGTCAAGCTAGGGGGTGGTTGTGCTCACGTGGTTAATTTCTGGTTAATTTCTTTTGTAAAGTGTGTTGGAGAAGTAAGTTAAAATGTTTGAACTGTTAAATTAAGAAAGCAGTGCTATATTTGTACTTATCAGGTAAAAATTTCTCTTAGTACGATTACGGTTTAGGATAACTCGGTAGGATGAGGGTCAAACAAGTATGATTTCAAAAGCTAGATGATTTACCTTTCAACTTTCTTGCATGGATATTTGCCTTTCACTCCTTCTATTATAAGATTTCACTTTCGGTTAAAAAAAAAAAACAATATAGGGGCTACTCCTTATTTTAAAGAGGTCACTGGTGACCTGATGGATGTTAAAAAGTTCACACTATTCAAGATGAAGGTTCTCAGTGTAAGATACAGTGAAAACTTGCAAAAGTAATGCCCTTGTTCGCTGCAGTTTTCACACTTTTGCGAGGACATCCAGTGGGTTGGATTGGACCGTTTGGCAGGGCCGTTTTAGGCCCTAACTTTGACAGCCCTTCATAAAAAATGCAACAGCTGTCACTGACCCTTTCCTCTTTCTTCTGATCTCAGTTACATAGATTTTTATAGTTTCATTTTATCTTAAAATATAGATTATCAATCCATAAAACAACTGCAGAACATGCTATAACACAGACTTATGTCTATTGTTCGACATATATACTGATCATATGAACAAGCTCTAAGTGTTTGTGATCATTTTAGTGTTAATATAAGCACAGCCTTCCCAGCAAACCCTGCTACTTCCTGCCTGCATTTTTTTTTCCCTGATGTTTTGTTGTCCGTCGGCATTTTACCTCCTCTATTTAATTTTTAATTAATTTTATGTGTCGTACAGTAGCAGTTCTCATGGTGGACAGTAATCTTTACTTTGCTGTACTTTCAGTGCCACTGATTCATTGACCCTGTGGGATCTTTGTTGCAAATCCCAACATTTTTTTTTCCTTCTGTAAATGAAAATTAGCGGCAGTATTTCAAAAAAAGGCTTTATATATTGACTGCACATTAGCATAAAAATGTGTTTTCTAAATGCATTTTTTTCCCGTTTTCGCCGCTAAAAGGCTGTTGTTTCCTCAGTTTACAGCTTCACCTGCAGGGAAAGAGTTCCTCCTGTGAAAACATTGTTTTTTTGCAGCTATGAGCTTGTCATTTAGTAGCAGCATGGTATGTGTGCGTGTGTGTGTGTGGGTAAGTGTGTTTTCATGTTAATTCGTCTATATATGTGATTGCTTACTCTGTGTGTGTGTGTGTGTGTGTGTGTGTGTGTGTGTGTGTGCGTGTGCGTGCAGGCACACATGCTGTCGTTTTGATAGCTCGTCATTGAAGCGATCTGGTCCACTGTAATTTTCTACTCAAAGAAAACAATGCAACAATACATGCTTCGCTGTCAGAAAAAGACTCAGCGCTGTGTGTGTGTGTGTGTGGTGCCTGTGTTTGTTTCAGTGCAACTGGACTTCGTTTGTTTAACATCTTTATGTTTTCTCTGACTCTCTCTTTTTTTTTTCTTTCTGTTGTTTCTTTTTCACATGTATCTATTTTTTTCTCTCTTTCACCTGCTGCTTGAATGGTTGACGTATTGGTGTCACCAATAAATCATTGCACTAAAGAAGTGGGGGGCAGGTAGAGCAAAATAGACACGGGGCGGATGAAATAAGGTTTGTCATGAGTTTCCTGAAAAAGGTGTAAAGCTAAAATCTGTCTTTTTAAAATTTGCTCTTTTGTGTGAATTTTTTTGGCTTATTAAGCAATATTGCACTTAGTTGTAGTAAAACGATAAACAATCATTAATTATGAAGTAAATACATGTATGTGTAGGAAAATGGCATGGGTTCAAAAGCAAAGTTCAATAAAAGTAGATTACTGTAGATGCATTTGTGACATGTAACATGTGCTCGGGCCCATCATGTGAATTTGCCGTGTTTGATGATACTTTTCATCTGCAGCTCCTGACAGGTTGATGGGATGTATAAGCAAAAGAAAACATCCACCCAAAAGTCCATAAACGCCCAACGATAAAATGGTGACATAAAACAAAAAAAAGTTACCTTTGAAAGGATGTCGGTTTCAAATCTAAGTCAGCCAAACAAACATGTGAATAGCCTGCAGGAATCTAATAAAGTGAAATTAAACTGCAGCTTAAAGCCAGTAAAATCACATACTGCAACCTGACATAAAAGCACAGTGAGGCCAATAAAACCGCATACTGTAACATGAAAGACCAGTGAAATACAGAGCAGTCATGCCGAAAGACCAATGCTTTTCATTCATTAACTCAGCTTTAATTATCCCGGTGGCCACTTTTGTGTAAAATTACAGTTTTGCAATGTATTTATAAGTCTAAATGGTCCACTATGACCACGTTTGGCTCCCATAACTGCATAGTTTCTTGCTTTAACTAAAGTGTCTTTTAAACGAGACTCGACTCCTTTAACTAATCTACACTGTTGCAGGTGGTGGGTAAGCTAGTAAAGCTTGGTGTGAATCCAAATTGCAATAAGTAATAGATTTAGCTGAAACTAGTTAAAATTCATTCTGATAACTGAACAGTTAGAATTCAGAAATATTTAATTTGAAAATTTTATTAAATTTATTAGTTTCACATTTCATTTTCGTTCTTTTACACTTAAGCTAGCAGACTTAATAAATAAATAAATAAATAAGTGAAATTTTAAAATGATCATATCTTTGGTTAGTTTTAAGTCTAAAATGAAGATAAACTCGGATATAAAAGTGTGTCAAGGTTTCAGCAAGTAAAATGTGCATGTTCCTAGCAGATATCAGAAAAGCTAGGTGGGTCAGCAACCGTCAATTTGAAATAATTCATCAAAATGAATCCAGCTTTTATTCCAGACCTCCGCCTCTATAAAAAATTTGTTGAAGATGCATTGGGATGCCAAATTCATTGTTAAAACAGATGGTAGTTAAGCTAGCAAGCTCAGTCTTGGGTCAAATCATGTTGCTGGTTCAGTATGTTTACCTAAATTAGCTTTTAGATAGTTCTTGGTCTAAAATGATTAATTGGAGATGGGCATTTTAAGCAAAAAAGGTATTTAATTTTCAATTTGAACTATTTGATTTAGAGGAATGCTCCCAACCCAAACCACTGTAGCATGGCTGCACATTGTTTTGGTAAACTTGTAACATCTCAGCTTTACCTGGAGGAGTTTACACTAAGCCTCATTTTCATTTGTTTTCTGAAAGACTTCCATTCAGAACATTTTGGTAGCTGTTGTTGGCTTTGTTTATTCCTCTCATAATGTGACAGACACTTTACTGGTCCAATGCTGGTTGTTGTGCATTTCAAGCACATTACATCCTACCAGGCCCTTGTGAAAAGAAATGAAAATACAGTCATGTGAATAAAGCACAACCTCTTTTAAATTAAAAAAATCAAATTGAAGTCTGAGCTTTGACTGGACCATCGTAACACCTCAATTATTTTCTTTTTCTTTTTGTAGATTTGCTGCTCTGCTTGGGATCATTGTCCTGTTGCATGACCCAATTTGGGCCAAGTTTTAGCTATTAGGCAGATGGCCTCACATTTGACTCTAGAACACTCTGCTATACAGGGGAGTTCATGATCAATTCAATGACTATGAGGTGACCACGTACTGTGACTGCAAAAAAAAAAAAAAAACAAGCCCAAATCATCACCCCTCTACCACCGTGCTTGAAGTTCATTTGAGCTGTTTGTGCTGATATGCTGTTTTTGTTTTTCACCAAATGTATTTCTGTGCATTACAGCCAAATATATCCACTTTGGTCTTGTTTGTACGAGGGACATTATAACAGAAGTTGCGCAGTTTGTTGAGATGCAACTTTGCAGACTTGAGCTGTGATGCCCTGTTCTTTTTAGAGAGAAGAGGTTTTCTCCTGACTGTCCTTTCATACAAGCCATACTTGTTTGTACTGTCATGAACTTTAACATTTAACATGCTAACTGAGGCCTGTAGAGTCTGAGATGTCGCTCTTGGTTTTTGTTTTTTTTTTTTTTTGCAGTCATTCTAA
>VUQH01054008.1:3644-13712 GCA_015106775.1 Etroplus canarensis | reverse complement strand
GTATGTACCCTACATTTTCACATATGAAACCAACACAATGCACCCAAAAAGCTCTGCTCTATTACCATAGTAACCACCAAGTCTCTGAGGCTGGGTACTAATCAGGTGTTCGGCTCATTAGTACAAAGGCAAAGGTTTTAGAGGTGTGTGTGTGTGTGTGTGTGTGTGTGTGTGTGTGTGTGTGTGTGTGTGTGTGTGTGTGTGTATGTGTGTGTATTCAGGCTTTAAACAGAGGGTAAATGCTTCCAGATCACATCAGGCTGTGGAAAAATCAACATCTTGCTTGAGATCTTTTGGGATGAGCATGGTAGGAAACAAGCTTCAGTCTCACATTGTACATTTCATGGCACCACACCACATGCAGCTGTAAATATAATAAACATAATACACCACCTCCAGCAGGACAAGGAATCTCTGACAAACACTAACTGAACTGAGCTGTCAGTGTGAGGTAAGTGCTGACTTTGTGTTAAGGACAAACTGAATGAGGAGCAGATCTCCAAACTATGATATGCATCAGCATAAATAATAAACTGCTAACCTGCTAATAATTAGAGTGTAATGTTAAGTCAGGCAGAACATGAAGTCCGAAACCTTGTGCACATCAGTTAGTACATTTCATACAGGGTGTGCTAAGCTGCTTCAGCCTGCTCGTCATCCCTGTGTAGCTACAGCCTGCTTTGAAACCCACCTCCACTCTAGCTCCCTCTCTCATGCTGCTTCTGACTTCATGTTTTACCTGTTATCACTGCTGCTGCTCTGTGCAGCTGCTCTCTGCCTCCACCTTTCCACTTCCTTCCATGTGGATGAAATGGGATCGTAAAGCGTGCTGGCTGTCAGTCATGAAGTGGAGGGAGAAAGAACAGTGTGGCTAATGAGTTTTCACTTGTGCTGATGACCATCTACTGAACCCACCTCTGGTTTCTCTGGCAGGGTTTCTCGACACAAGGGTTGGTGAGGCGGCACTGTCCAAAGAAAAATTGGTTGTCTTTGAATCCCATACAGCGAGCCACACAGGCACTGGGATAGGTCCGGCCATTAGAGGCGCACACAGGAACGAAGCGATCTGGACAGCTACAGGGAAGACCTTAGAGAGGGCAGGGGGAGAGCAGCATTACATCTCTGAGAAGGGTGGCTGAGTGCACTGTAAGTCCTAATGTACAGGTACCAAACTAGCAAATCCTGAAGCTTTAAAGGAAAAGAACCTGCTAGGGTTACATTTTCAGTCCAAAGTACAAACAGCTAAATCAGAACAGAACTCTGGTTCTGACCAGAGCTCATTTATGACCCACTGGACCCTTATTTTAGCCATCTCATCACAAACCTGATCACTGTCATTACTTTGATGATAAAATGTTAGAACTAATGGCGTCCCCAGCATGTCTGACAGATGATGCGCTATGAGTCCATCATTTCCATGCTCATACCGTCCTCTTCACATCATGGACACTGTTTCCTGTCCACAGACTGTAGTTTTAGAGAAGGGCTCTTTTACATTTTACTTCCTACGTTTGTGTTACCAGTGTTTGCATTTTGAAGTGAAGGAGCTCCTGTTTGGAGAGTGTTTCCATAAACTGTGTATAAAGGTGAAAAAAATATGAACCAGGAATGAGCTCATTCGGGGGGGGCAGAAAGGGAAACCTGAGGGAACTGAACAAGAACAGGAACTACAACTTAAGACCCAAGACACTAAAGTAAAACTCCAAACCTCAAACGATCACCAAAATACTAAGAACACAGACCCACAGAATAATAAACTACAATACAAAACTCCACAGACATGAAGTAATAAAGAGAAGTGGGCCACCCCGGGCCTGTCATCTATACCTGAACCTCCCACAATACAACAGCAAACACATTTAGTGCTTGGTTTTGTTGAAAGACTAACCACTAAAGTGTCGATGGTTGTCCTCTGTATTTCCAGAGCTGAGACATTCTCTCGTAGAGCAGATGGCATCACCAGCGAAGCAGGAACAGGTGTGGCAGTCAATCCTGAAAGATGTCCCGTGGCCTGTAGGGAGCGCACATCAAGACAACATGAAGAGATGAAGAACTGAACTAATTACTTCCTCCAAACCTTCAACATGCCTATTAGATCCCATCCCTACAGGACTGTTCAAAGAGGTCTTGACATTGATTAATGCTTCAGTTTTAAATAATATCAGTTTATCCTTATTAACGGGCTATGTACCACAGGTTTTTAAAGTGGCTGTAATTAAACCACTACTTAAAAAGCTGTCGCTCGACCCAGCCATCTTAGCTAATTGCAGACCAATTTCCAACCTTCCTTTCATTTCAAAAATTCTTGCAGAACAACTGTGCGATCACTTGCAAAGGAATGGTTTATTTGAAGAGTTCCAGTCAGGATTTAGAGTTCATCATAGTACAGAAACCGCACTAGTAAAGGTTACTAATGATTTTCTTATAGCTTCTGACAGTGGACTCATCTCTGTGCTTGTTCTCCTAGACCTCAGTGCAGCATTCGATACAGCTGACCACAACATCTTACTACAGAGGCTAGAATACTCTGTTGGTATTAAAGGAAATGCATTACGCTGGTGTGAGTCTTATTTATCTGAAAGATTCCAAACTGTGTATGTAAACGAGAAGTCTTCCTCACACACAAAAGTTAGTCATGGAGTCCCACAGGGTTCTGTGCTGGGACCAATACTCTTTATGTTATTTATGCTTCCATTACTACTACATACTTTGACATTTAGAGCTCTGCATGGACAGGCACCAACATACTTAAGTGAACTTTTACATCCTTACACCCCCAGCAGGTCCCTGAGGTCATGTGATCAGGGTTTGCTGGCTGTTTCTTCATTCGAGGCTGAAAACAAAAGGTGACAGAGCTTTTGCAATAGTGGCCCCCAGGCTCTGGAACTCTCTTCCTCTGAGCTTGAGATCTGTGGACTCAGTGGCCTCTTTTAAAAAACAGCTAAAAACCTATCTTTTTAAACTTGTTTTTATGTCTTCACTTCTCTGTGAAGCACTTTGTGATTTTATCTTGAAAGGTGCTATACAAATAAAATTTTACTTACTTACTTACTTACTTACTCTGTGTCTCCTCAGTGTTATCCTGTTATGATTTTTGTCTTCTGTCAAGTTTGGTCTTGTGTCTTTGTTCCTAGTTTGTTTCTCATTTTCTGATTTGCTTTGGTACCGGTCATGTCCTGTTCATTGTGTTTAGTTTTTCTTCCGACCTCTGATTGTTGTCACCTGTGTCCCTCTCCCCACTGTTGCTCAGTAGTCATTAGTGTATCTGTTTATACTCTGCCTCTCCTCAGTTCTTTGTCACATTGTTGATGTTGGTGTCTCCGTGACAGTGTGTGTTCTAACTCCCTGTCTTTTCAGCCCTGGTTTTGTGTATTGACTTTGTTTAAGGACTTTTTGGCAGAATAAAGCCTACTTTAAGTTTCCTCAACTTGCTTCCTGGAGTCCTGCATTTTGGGTCCTCACTCTCCACACATAGTCAGCCATGACAAAACTCATTCAACTATGTCTTTATGGCCCTTGCTTTTTGCACTGAGATACAGTAATGCTAGACCAGAAAAGGGCCTTTCCCCAACATTTGACCATGGAATTATGTTAAATGTCTTGTTAAGCTAAAGCATTAACCCACTGGAGTCTAGGGTGCAATTTTTACCTTTTTTTTACACCTTAGAATGAAAATAAGGAAGACAAGTGAAATGAGGGAGGGGCAGAGCCAGAGTCTGAGCCAGAGCGTGAGGAAGACAGAGGAGGATGCTGTTACTGCCCCATAGAAGTAAGCAGGTTTCAGACATGGAGAACACCAGAAATCCAGTTAGACACATTTTCCCCCCATAGTCACTTTTGATGCAAGTTGAAATGGGGACTCAGCGAGGCTGTCATCTTAAATTCAGTCATGTGATTTGTTCACATCCATTGACACCAGAGGGTTAAGATTTTCCTTCACTGGAACTAAGGAGTCCCTCGAAACATCCCATAGTAGTACCCCCCCATGGTACAGAGTTGTCCAGATGGCCAGCTAGAGAACTGTGTTTCATCACTCCACAGAATATGTTTCCATTACTCCAGTGTCCATTGGTGACATGCTTTACACCACTCCATCCAGTGCTTGGCATTGTGTTTGTGATGTAAGGCTTGCATGCAGCTACTTGGCCATGGAAACCCATGACATGAAGCCTTTTTGTGCTGATCTTAATGCCAGAAGAGCTTTGGAACTCTGCAGTTATTGAGTCTGCATAGTAATTGGTGACTGCATACACACTATGTGCCTCTGCACTCGGCAACCCACACTCTGTAACTTCATGTGGTCTTCTACTTTGTGACTGAGTCGCTGTGGATTCTAAAAGTGTCCACTTTGCAATAATACCACCTACAGCTGGTCGTGGAAGAATTTCACAAAATGATGGTGGAATCCTATGCCACGCTGGCATTCAGTAAGCTCTTTAGAGCAACTAATTTTTTCACAAATGTTTGTAAATGTTGTAAAGGCAGACAGAATAAAACACTTGAATTCAATATTTAAGCGGTGGGACCCAATACTTTTGACCATGTAGTGTATATTGGATCATAAGACCAAAAAAAAGGAAATGCACAGCCACACAAATATGGGAGAGGTGCTGGGCTGAAAATACATCAAATATATATAATATATATTCCAAATATATATTTCTATATCCAGTGTATTATTTCTATAATACATTGGATCATTGTATTTTGTTGGTATATTTACTGCTGACAAAACCATTTACTGAATGAGCAATCTCGAGTGTGTGTGTGTGTGTGTGTGTGTGTATATATATATATATATATACATATATATATATATATATATATATATGTGTGTGTGTTAAAAAAAACTGTCTATAGTTTGAGACCCTAAACAGATTCTTGTCTCATTGTTTTAATTTTGGTGTTTGTGCTTTGAAACTAAATAATAATTTTAAAAGTTTTGACAAATATTTTGTTTCTTTTGGTTGCATGTTAAATAAGTGAAAATGTAATGCACAATACAACACAATTAGAAAGACTCAAGCTAAGTAAACATCATGTCTAATGATTTTAATATTTTTGGCTTTGAAAGATTAATATGATATGCTGTAGTTACATCACTTTTTGCTTTAAAATTGAACTGTGGAAATTTTTAGAAATATGAACTATGATCCCTGCATAGATCCACAGTAAGTTTTGGTTCTGTGTTGGGATGTTTAACATTTACATTGCCTAAGGGAACATGACCTGTAGAAATGTTCACTACCTGCTGGTGTAGAAAGTGACATAATGACCTTTTGCCAGGAAAGTAATAATTTTGTCAGTGGCGAGCTTATTTCTTTCTTTGGCAGATTCTTTTCATTCAGCCTTCGATTCTGTTATTTTGTGACTCAAATAGTGTTTCCCTCAAGAGCTTGTTTTAAAGTCAGTGATCAGTGCAATCTTGGCTGCCAAACATAGGTTTGCACCTCCACTTACTCAGCCCACATTTTAGCGCATGGAGTGGTGTGCTGGGCTATTTCTGTCGACCTCTTTAAAAATTTTGCTGAGTGCACCTCTACTTTGTTAGAGCTTTCAGGTACAAAATTACAAAAAATCTGTCATTTTCACCTCTGTCCTCACCTTGATGAATGATAAAAGGCCTGTCAGTCTCTTTGAAAGGTTCTGAAAAGTATTGTAAACTAAGGGCAATTAATGTTACTTGGGTTCAAGAATTTAGCTGAAGCAAGTGCTATGTTTTATCAGCAACATGGCAGACTGCTTACATAATAAAATGTGTCATCTGATTTGAAAAAATAAGAAATATCTTATTACAACAGCATCTTTAACAGTAGTCACTTACATGACATTTTGACATGAAACGCGTGTTTGCTATGAAGTATCTGTCATGAATTGCCTTTTTACTTTCCTGCAGGCATCATCTCAGTAAACAGCCGCCGGACCCCTTTCACAGCCAGTGGAGAAAATGAGATTTTGGACCTGGAGGGGGACCTTTATCTGGGTGGTCTGCCAGACAACCGTGTGGGTTTGGTGCTCCCAACTGAGCTCTGGACAGCTATGCTCAACTACGGTTATGTGGGCTGTGTGCGGGATCTGTTCATTGATGGACGCAGCAAGGACATCCGACAGATAGCTCAGTCACAGAACATGACCGGCATCAAGTCTTCATGTGGTAAAACGACGGGGAAACAGTGTGATAGCAACCCCTGCAAGAACAACGGGGTCTGTAAGGAGGGATGGAACCGCTTCATCTGCGACTGTACTGGGACTGGCTTTTGGGATAGTACCTGTGAAAGAGGTAGGAGTCCTTTCCAGTCACTTTATGTTCTGTTTGTTTTCTGTCTTATTGTGATAAAGTCAAAATCTTACTGGCTTTGCCAGAGGATTGTATTGATTTGTGAGTGAAAGACCTTTAAAGTCGGTAAATCAGCTCTCCTTTTACATTCTGAAAGCTGTTTTATCAGTGAGCTTATGGATTGGTGTTTTGTTACTTTTAGACAATACATTGTGTATCTTACAAGATGCAATTGTTGACAGTGAAGTAGTTTTACAGAGATGAAATATCTTTTCGGCTCTTGTTGCCAAGTGGTGGCAATGTAGTAGCTGCTTACTAACAATAGCTTTTCTAAGGAAGCAGTCAGTGCTCTGTTTTAACAGATAGAAGTGTGACTTGGGACACTTGGTTCACATTATTTATGGAAGGTTTGCTGAAAGATTTAATAGAAGGCTTTTCAAGCATTTTCTCTGCTGGGGAAGATTCAGGAGAGAAATTGAACTTCTCCCTGTTGGTGAAATGGGCTCTCCATGTCTGAGTTTTAAGAGCTCGGCCACATAAAGTTTTTATGTGATGGAAAAGATAGCGGACACTGCAAGCTGTGGGAGAGTATATTATTGGACTATTGTTCACTATTTTACAAAGATTTTCAGGATTCAGTAGAGGGATTTAAGTCCTTTCCCAAGAATTTGAGGTCTGTAAAGAATCGTACGTGTATGAGGGATAATGAGCATCTAGAGAGAAGGTACTTAAAACCCGTATTAAGTGTGACTGTAGAATGCGGGATAGAATTGTTTGATTAGCAAAGCCAAAGGAGAATATCAACATGTACCTTAAATTGAATGAGGTCTATTTTTTAACAGTCTGTAGTTTGGAAAATACTTTCAGGTGCTCTTTTGTTGTTCCTCTGTTGATGCTGCATCCTGAAATCAAAGCAAAGGGCAGCAAAATTTTGGGAAGAAATCATGAAGTAGCTCTTAGATGATGAAATTTAGTGGTAGAGAAGCCTATGGAGACCAACATTCAAAATGCACTACCATAAATAATTTTTCTACAAAAATAAATTTTACATTGCAACAATGTGGAGAATGTTGTTGTGAAAGAGGTGAACTTCTCATGGGAGCTAGCTCTTTTTGAATGAGTTAACCTTGTGTTAGCCTGACTGCTGTGCCTATTTTAGTGTGCACTTCCATCATGTTTTGTCTGCTCTAAAGGGAAAAAAGGGCAGCTGTGTGAAGCTAGCTGTGTACTGGCTAAGAAATGCTTCAACAGAGTCAGTGGACTTCATTGACCTCCCAACCTCAGAAAGAAGACATTAAGTCGCATGCCCCAAATGTTCCATGTCCTCACATCTTTTTTCTCTCATGCTGTTCAACTTCTTCCCAGACATCAGTCTTTGAACTGTCATATCTCTGCATTCATCCAGACCACTTGCACCTGTGTGATAACCCATGGAATGGCAGTTCTGGTACCTTTGAACAAAGCTTTATTCTGTTCAGCAGTTAATTTTTATTTTAAGATTATTTATTTTATTTAAGGATATCTTGGGCCCTACTTCTCATATTATTCTGACTTTGTTTTAACTGAATACTCCACACAAAATACTGCTGCACATACAATGAGCCAGAATGAGCTATATGACACACCCAATGTTACATTTAAAGTTATATTTAAATTTAAAGCTCACAACTGAAACTTACATTAAATTCTCTGTCTTTGGGGTGCAATGGCAGCTTCAGTTTCCTTGTTTTAAATTGTCATCTACACTATTTGCGTTCTGCCTTTTGATTGTCGATAATCATCCTAATCAAACACAAAAAATGTCTGATTACTCTTTCACTGCGTAAATCTGTTTCTGAAAAGTGCAACATGCAGAAAGCCTTAAAAAGCTGCATTCTTTCCAAAAGGTCAGCAAGAGGTCATCCCTCTGGGTTCAACAAGACTCCTGACTGGATATATGACATGATTTCTTTCTTCATTTGTTGCCTTGGGCATGATTTTCTCAATGACTTTTTGGGCTAAATTGATAGATAATCAAACAGTATCTGCTTTAGAGTGTGGCTACCATGTGATTGACACGTTGGCACTTTATGGGTATGCATTCTCTCTTTGGATTCTCTGTCATATCCAATGAGAGTCCTCAAATTCAAAGATAATATCATGGTGGCAATGTTTACATGTATCTTTTATATACAGTGTATGCTCTTCGGGCCAGTTGCCCAGCCCAGACACAAAGCAGGAACCTTTTTTTAATGGAGATCATTGATTTTGTTTCCTTTTAGTCTAGGACTAAGGTTATTCCATGTCTAGGGAAACAGAGACCTGTTGCTGCTACTATAGAAAAACAGGTTACTTGTGAGTCTCCCAGCCTTATCTTAATACTAGATTTCTTACGTCTTTCTTGAGATGTAACCAGAATTTTAATGCAAATACTAGTCAGTACTCATCAATGTGATATTTTACCATTTTATTTTGCCATTTTAGACACAATTTATTGCAGGGGACTTAATGGTAACAGTGTGGACAAAACTGCCTAATCATTCTTCCTGGGAAATTAATAATCTTCCCAGTTTTCTTCTGTGGTCTGGCCTGAACAACTTTCACCATGTCAGTCAGAGCTCCTGCTAGTGCAAAAGCACCACAGCTCGATATTGAAGCCCTCTCAGTTTGCTGCTCACTTTCTCATATTGAGTGAGGCTGGCCACCCTGTGGAGGAGTCTCATCTCAGGCTGCTTGTATCAGCGATCTAATTCATTTGGTCAATAACCAAAGCCTGTGACCACAAGTAAAGGGTCGGAAAGAAGACCGAGCAGCAAATTGAGAGCTTTGATTTGTAGCCACCAAAGTAAAGACAGCTCTCTGTGCTGTTCCCTTAAGGTGAATGATTGTATTTATGTAAGTCCCCCACAATCCTCACCATTTCCTGTGAATAAGAACTCATCTTATTTGAGCTCCTTTTTTAAAGGTTTTATAGCTTCATCCTGACTATTTGACCTTTAGCTGCACATTGGAGGTCAAAGTCAGATTAAAGTCTCATCATCACATTACATCATCACAAAAAATAAGGTCTAGATGTTAACAGACTAAATATGCAAATTAGTTTGGATGCATTAGAGTCTACTGTATATTTCCACGTAGAATGATAGAATATCTCTGAAGCTAAATCTTGCCGGTTCAGAGAACAGTAACCCTTGTGATGAAGAGATTCTTTTGATTTGAAATGTTGGGCTTTAAACGGCATGTAGTATTTTCTTCTTTCAAAATGAATGTGCAACACTTCAGAACAAATAGGATTGTATTAGTCATGCTGGTAGAAGAGTTTATTTTCCTCTTCTTCCATGCTTTTAAGCAGACCCAGGAGCTCCCTGGTGACAATATCAAACAACCACTGAGATGTATTCACACATGGCACAGGCTATTGATCTCAGGCACACTATACTGTGCAGCAGTGAATTGCGCTTGTGTGATGACACAATAAGAGAAATGATAAGGATCAGCACTCTCACAGGGAGTGTAACAAAGGTTATGCATTTACATCACAATGTTTTGGCCTTTGCGGGTGACTTGCCTTTCCAGTGTAAATAAGCCTTTTTTGTCTTTGTTCAAAGCAGTTTGTTGTGATCAGGCTTGCAGTTTTTGTTACTTTTTTACTGTATATGGATTTCAGCTTGGGCAGTGGTTAGCACTGTCACCTAAGAGCAGTAAGAGCAGATCCTGTAATTCTCTCCGAATCCTTTTTTTTTTAATTTTTATTTTTTATTTTCATTTATTTTTTTGGGGGGTGGGGGGGGGGGTGGGGGGGGGGGTGGCTT